>JAHWFP010052284.1:20075-32689 GCA_023313725.1 Lithobius niger | reverse complement strand
TGTCGTTGATTTTAGCAAAATGTAGGCTATACACGTAATGCAGTTTAAATAATTCATGTATTTTATAGTGTTATACTATTCCTGTCTTTTCATCAAATGTTTGTTCTGTTTAGGGGAAAAAATTTTACGAAAACAAGTTAAACCAGTTAACACATCTTGCTAACAATGGCATCTATAGTGGCAAGAAATGGTACTAAAATTGGTAAATCTCAAATTATTTCTTTTTGTTTGTTGTATAAAATGCTTTAAACTGATTCAACTGTTTTTTTTTTTTCGTATCTAAGAATTTTTGTGTTTCGTTTCACATTCTCATTCAAATATTATAGTTGATTAACGGTTTTGTTCGTGCACTCTGTGGTGTGTTGTGTTCTGACAGTATCTCTGTGTTCCAACACACTAGTTGTGTACTAGCATTAGGCTACACGTTTCATTGTAGCCTACAGCATGTGTACTGCTGGCACACAATGTGCTGGAACACAGTAATGTGTAGGCCTAACTGTCATAACACAGAGTCTTCAGAGAGAAGTGCTAACACGTTGGGTGGATGGATTTCTAAAATTCAGTAAAAGCTATTAAAATATGTCTTATAAAATTTTTAATTTTAGAAAACTTCTCCTCCCCCATTCCCCTAAAGAACGTTTATAAGACTAACAACTCCAGTTCTTTTCATATTAGGAACTAGGACCCCCGCCCCCCCCCTCGTATATGGTCGGTTTTATAGAGCATTGTAGTGATTTCACATTTGCATGAAAATGCGGTAATTTCCCGTTAGCAGTCGCCCAAACTTTCCTTAGGTTTAGTTAGAGCCAGGGTTAAGAGATAGATACACAGGCCTATAGATTCCATTTGCATGAAAATATTGTAACTGGAACACGTCATCAGTACTGTGCATCTTTGTTGAAAACACAGTTTGAATCATTACTTATACAGACAATTCCGTTTGAAAAACATACAATCAATCAAAAGAATTAAGATTGTCGAGATTCCCACTGCGGACGTCGCACCATTACGGACACACGCATATATCACAAAGCAAACAAAGAAACAAGTATTACGATCTTAGTTATCTTAGTTATCTTAGCCCGTAATCTTTTGATTGAATTTATACCACGCGCCATGGCTGTTTGCTGTGACGTGCATATCACGTGACTGGGCTAGTCCAATCGGACGGCCAAACAGCCGTTGTTCTCGTTCGTCATTGGCTAACTCATGGTGACGTCACGGCAAACAGCCATTGCGCATGGTTTAGTGGCTTCATACGTTTTCCAGGAAATCCTTGCAAAGGTGCCTTTTCGTCCATGGTGTGCACTAAAAAAAAAATCACTTTAAGAAGTTAGCTCTCATAGTCACTGAACATAATTTCGCATTATTACGGTCTAATACCTCGTTCCTCATTTAAAAGGTATAACAACTCCTGTTTTTTGCCGCTTCCCATGGGAAAAAATGGTATTAGCCACATTTAGTTTTGACTTAAAGGGGGATTGTCACCAAATGACAAGCTGCAGCATCTATTGCCATTTGCCGCTACCTAGTTCTATCTAACAGGCGAAGGAACGCACAAATTAATTAGTTTTCGTTTTATACAACGAACAAGCCACGTGCCTCCTTAATTACTGAGTGTAAAGTTGGTGCACCCACGTGCACCAGAAAGTAAGTGGTATTATAAAGTGAAGCCTAACGACATCACGGGCGCTTTTTTCTATATATTATATCGACAGTTTTGAAACGCAGATTTTGAACCGTTAGATGGCGCCATCTGGTGACAGTGGTATCGTTAACCTGGACCGCTTGCTCCCTGGCGCACGTGGACGCAGCAACTTTTCATTCAATAATTAAGGGGTGGGGTCATAGTAGAAAAATGTCACAGTAGCAAAACGTCATAATAGCAAAAAATACGACATAAGAGCAAAAATCTGAGAGGCGTCGTACGAGCAAACGACATATCTGCAAACCGTCATTGTAGCAAAACGACATAAGAGCAAAACTCGGCGCGCTTCCAGCAAGAATCCGTCATAATAGCAAAACGACATAATGGCAACACGTCACAATAGCAAAAAGTCACAACAGCAAAACGACACAACAGCAAAACGCCATAACAGCAAAACGACATACTAGCAAACGTCATAAAAGCAAAACCATAAATCACCTAAACGACATAAGAGCAAAATGTCATAAGAGCAAACGTCACAGTAGCAAAGCGTTTGCTCTTGTGACGTTTTGCTATTATGTCGTTTTGCTCTTGTGTCGTTTTGCTATTACGACGTTAACCAGTACGTTCAAGCTTTGCTCTTTTGACGTTTTGCTATTATGACCATTTGCTACTACGACGGGACAACGGTTTGCTATTACAACGCTTTACTACTACGTCGTTTGCTACTATGACATTTTGCTACTATGACCTCACCCCATAATGAAGGAGGCACGTGGCTAGTTTGTTGCCGTGTAAAGAGAAATTTCTTTGCGCATTCCTTCTATTGTTGATATCAAGTGCTAGGATGCTGCAACCTGACATTCGGGGAATAGGCACCTTTAAGCCCTAACCAGACAGAAAACAATTTTGTGCGAAGTGATGCGTTACTACGTGCCTACGAGATCAAAATTGCTGCAATCGTATGGTTGGTGCTGCGGTAATTACTAAAGGTAATGGGAATCGACGGACTATATGGTTTAACAACCGATTTTGACGCCGTTGGTACATTTTACCGCGTCGCCGTGCAGCAGCAAGCAGCCTGTCTGGTTATAGGGCTTTAACCTAATCGTGTGACGCAGGAAATCCAGTTAAAGCAATCCTCATTATGAAGGGCATTTTCGAGTGGAAGAAATAGTTGACGTATAATTAATTCAATGCCGACCGTTCGATTCCCGGTTCTGGCATTCTCGCATTAAAATCCAAAAACATAAAATATTAATAGATGATTAGATACTTAATTAAACTGCTGTAAGGTTCGTCCGAAATTTGCTTCTGTCTGGAAAGGGCTTGAAAGCTGCATGCGTGTGACCTCTTTGAGCAATTTGATAGGCTGGCTTTCCTATTTTACCAAAACGCTCGACAATTTTTATAGTCAAGTATATCTTCTAATTTTTATTCGGCGATTTACTAGCATAAATCCTTTCCATCTTTGCAGCATTTGCCTTCAGAAATTCCGATCGCAGATAAATTATTGGTGAACGATCGTAATTTAGATAGGATAGACAGGCAGCCCCCTCTCTAATATGGTTTTACTAATGCTTTATGTGTAGGCCTGCATAGAATTAGAATGCGACACAGCGCATTTTACTAGATATCTTAAAAGTCGTATTCTCGCTGAGGACACACCTTGGTAGAACAATTGATAGTGGATATAGACTAGTAAGAGAACATACGATGAACCATAGAAATCTTCAACAATTTTTAATTCTTTTCTTTTTTTTTCTTCAATTATAAATTCTTTTTTTCTGCGGTCGGAGAGGAGTGGAGTCATTTCTTTTCTCTGGCGCTTGTTATCCCAAGTCCCACATTATTAATAGTGCCCATTGATCGTTGTGGTCTGATTCGCCGAATTTTTGAAGATGCTCCGCCCTCGACGGTTGTTGACGAACCAATGAAACGTCTCGAATGGGGTGTGAGGCGGAGTCTCGTCCGCGTTGACTTGCCCCACACACCTACCTCTGGATTATTATCGGAGAGATAACTGGCGTGAGCGGCAGGCAAGTTTTCACACTGTTTTCTAGAGACTGTATTCATCATGTAAACTGAGTGCCGACCATTGGTTGTGGTGGGAGGAGAAAAGATAATCTTCAAGTCAATTTTCACCTTGTTGCAACCTCTTTCAGGGATGTGAAGAAGTAGGAAAGCATCCGTTTTAAACCCCAGTAAATTAACGTTGACGTTAGGAGCGCGCACCAGTTGTGGGGTCAGACACTAATCGCCAAAAGGATAAGTGTGGTTGGGGAGGGAGGGGGGGGGGGGGGGGGGGAGCGGGGGTGTAGTGAAAAAAAAAAAAAGGGGAGCTCTCCCCCCCCCCCCCCCCCCCCAAAAAAAAACCGGTAATAAAAAGCAAACAAAATGAAAATTCACATATAGGTACACAGTCAAATCGGCCATGGCAACAACGAGATATAGAAGCATATCGCTCCGGTCGGCTATCGCTGCCTTGGAATGAGGCTGCCTGGGTTAAAAAATCATACAATATTTTATTTTCAAAAAAAAAGTAAGCCCCCGCCCCCCCCAAGCGTCCCCCCCCCCCATCCCCCGCCTGCACCACTGGGGAGGAGGAGGAGGTAGTTGGCAGAGAAAACTTAGAAAACAACGACGTGTACTCCCTTTTTTTCTTGCTTTAGATACTTTTTCGCAGGTTTACGATCGTTTTCATATTATAATAATGAATAAATAATTACTAATTCGTCTTAAAAGAACTTTTATAGTACGTAAACTTTTTTTTATAGTACACTCACAGCGGATCTTGAAGCTGATGCTGTAGCAATAAAAATAGAGCCTGAAGGAGTTCGTAAAATTGGAACTCTTGCAAGTTCAGGCAGAATTGGGCAAGCCTTGACAAGTCTTTTCGAAAAATAACAAGAATTTCATAAAGAAATACATAAACTGCTTATGCAAAAAATCGCAACATAGACGAAACACAAAGCTCTCTATTGGGCTAAAGTTTACATTTGGCAGATACTCGATATCCTTACGATATTGATTCCAAATGGCTCCAGCACCTTCTTAAATGCAGAGACAGTTGGTTTCAGAGCGCGGAAAAGTGTTAAAACGACTTAAAACAGTAGATTTATAGCGCCACAATCCGTACACCCGTACGGTGTTTGTGTTCGCTCGCAGGACCGGCAGAGCACCTTATATTTTTTTTTCGTAAACAGTTCCGATAGGCGTGTTGTTATTGTCAGTTTCGTGTGGTTTTGTGTGGTTTTGTTGTTATTGTCATTAGGTTAGGTAAGTTTGGGGTTTGGCATTTCATACTGAGGTAGTTAACTGGTTGGGGTTTGGCATTTAATGCTGGGGCAGTAAGTTAATTGGTTAGGTTATGATAATGCTGATTTAACGAGTTCCCGAAATTTGGAATCAATTTGTAGTACCTTCCGTGAAAATCAAAGGTAGGTTTTTTTCTCTTTTTTCGAATTCCGGCCATGTGCATAAAGGGAAGATGGGAAGAAAACGGGCTCTCGTCCGATTTCTTTTTAATGGATTAAGAATTACCTGCTGAGTAGTGTTTTCTTCTTCCAGTTTTGGGACAAACGCACCGTTTGGTCGTGGGGAAGGTCCAAAGTTAGCACCGCGCCGCGCCGGAAAGCAAGAAACTGGGCGAAAGTCCGGCAAGTGAAACGCCAAACCCCAACCAGTCACTACCTCAAGTGAAATGCCGAAGTCGGTTCCTAACCTAACCTAACCGGCAATAACAACAAACCACACGAAACTGACACTGACAATAACAACCCACCTAGCTGAACTGTTTACGGGGGAAAAAATATCAGCTGGGAACATGGGAAGAAAACGGCCTCTCGTCCGTCAGCGCAAAGAGTGCGGCTTTCATTAATTTCTGACGGCCAAACGAAGCCTTTGCCCCAAAGCCTTTGCCTTTGTGTTGTGAGATTGTTGGAGCATAATTGATGTTCGTCCTGTTTTTTTTTTTTCCGGTGAGGAACCCATATTCTTCCCATAAGCCGCGTAAAGTAAACTTTTTCCCTCTATTGTTTATTTTACTAACGAAAGTGATCGTGGAATGAATTTATAATTCTGCCTTTATTGTGTAGCGCTGCCCTTGCCTTCCAAATCCGTTAGCTACACACCTCGTATGCACTATCCCGTTGCCTCACACGTTTGTCGAATTCATACTACAAAAATGGTTACACTAAATAATCGATTACACAATAATTACCTGATTAGCGGGAGCCACATAACTCCCCTGCTGCCAATACGCATAGAATTGGGATAGCCTTTCCAACGAACCGTAAAGTAGCCGCCATTTTTTTTCAGTGGTTCGCCAATAGCCCAACAACAGATGGAATTCCGTTTTCCGTGCATGTTGTCAAAACCTGAAATAAGCTGGTCCAGTTCCGGTTCAACCTTTTTTTCATACAGAAACACAACTGGCAAAATTTTTTAGTCAAGGACCTACAACCCTTCATATGCAAACGATTTAACCACAAACTCTTCAATAAAAACGCCTACATATTTGCTGGCAAGTCTTCTAATCGAAATCGTGATAAATCGACTAATATTTCAGTCACTTCCGGCCAGACGCTAAAGGTGATAGGCATGACCCGTGGAAATAAACGACTGGAGTGGGACATTACGTCATTTAACAATAGCTCACGACGCAAGCCCCCGTTTCTCCCCGACTGTATTTCAATAACTGCTTTATGTATTATATGCGTAAGCAGTTAAAAAGGACGAAGTTGTTTTCTTGAAGATAAATTGTTCAAATCTAAACAAAAGTCGTTGAACACTTAGCCTATGGATCTAAATGCAGGGTTCGTACACGGCCTTGAATTCCTTGAAATTGAATCTTAAATTTGAAACCGAAAAGTCAGAACTTGAAAAACCTTAAAAATTGGAATTTTTGTTGTCGGAACCTTGAAACGACCTTGAATTTTGTGAGTGTACTTTGTTTGGAATGAGGTTAATGCCACAATAGTAATAACTATTTAGGTATAAAATTAAATAAATAAATAGAAATAGTTTGTCAGCCGAATCTATTTTTTCTGAGACTAACGCTTCACTCGGATTGAGGTGCCGTGCAGTGCAAGCAATTCTTGCCAGAAGGGGCAGCTGAGCAAGTACTGATTCACTTGCTGGTTTAGATGACGTATTTCTCCTACGATGGAAATAAAAGGTTATTTTGAAAGGCTTCTGAGCAAAGAGCCTCGAAATTGGTTGTAAGTTAGCCTTAAAAAGCCTTGAAAATGCCTTAAAAATGGTTTCGTCTGTTATGTACGAACCCTATAAGTGGTAATCAAGATGAACGGCCGATGCGCCACTTATGTTATGCTGGCCTGTGCCAATAAGGTAAATAGGTGGTTTGAAAATATATACCCGATGGCTTATTCACAATGCCACGCGGTTTTGTCCTTGCAGTGTTAATAGTAGTTCAGTATAGGACTGCTCTAGAAGTTGGCAAGGCTTGGCTGCACTATGGTTGAAGAGATGTTGCTGGTTAGGGTCTATCTCCCAGAGTGAGGAGCAACTGGAGGGACAGCCCCTTAAGTACCTAGGGCTGTTTGCAGAGTAGTTCATAGATGGAGCCACAGTACGTACCATGAGACTCTGGTACCTACAGCGCCCTCCTGTGGGGATGACATCACCAGCAGTGTGCTGAATCAAAACAAGACGAGGTTACGTTACATATTAATATTCACAATTTAATACAAGATAATAATAACAAAATAACAAGATATATTCTTTAGCTCTACATAATATTGGCTATAGCAACAATAATGAGGCCGCAGTCCCAAGGCCAATGATACCAGGAGAGCCACTTAGGGCTTTAGGTTATAGGTTAATCTACAATATGCAAGGAAAGACACTCGCGTTGCAGTAGCCGTATGGCGACACAGTCGTTAAAGGGTTATTCCCGCAGAGAACTTCGTATTGCTACATCTACATCTTTTAAGCCCTGATACCGAAAACCGGCAACCGGCCATGTAACTAACAATAAGTGGGCTATAAAATCACTTTAATTGCATTAACAATCACTATAAACTGGCGGTGCATGAGGCTTACCATTGCTACGTTGCAAGAGTTCAAAGGGTTTTAGCGACCGTTATCCGCACCCGGTCATCTGCCCGATGAAGCCCTAAGGCCCTATGTCTGCAGCACCCCGAATGGATTCCCAGGAGGTCACCAACCCAAGTACCAATCGGGGCCAATGCTGCTTGACTTCGGTGGTCTGACGAGAACTGGTGTTTCCAGCACTGCAAGTCCTCAGACCGCTACGTTGCAAAGGGGTTTTAGCGAGCGTTAATCGCACCCGGTCATCTGCCCAACGAAGCCCGGGGCTACATTGCAAACCTCTGTAAACAATGAAATTTAATTTTACGCCTATTGTCGCACAAAAGATAGACCTGACTTCTGGATGTTGGGGCGCTGATGGAGTGAGCGAAACAAAAAAAAATCAATATTTGTTAGCCAATGTGTGCAAATATACACAAACGGGATACATGTCCTCAGCGACAAAAACGTAAGAGAGCAAAGTATCCCAAATACATGCGAGAGCAAACCATCCCCAAGTTGCAAACTGTACATATTATTACCCAACAAAAAATAATTGTTTAAATGATGCTTGAGTGCCCAAGATCATATTGTTTTTTTTGTTTTTTTTATGAAACAGTCATCGTAGGTTAAGCAGCTTAGTGTAGCTGGGCTGGCACTTTAAGTAAAAAATATGTTTCTTAAAAGGTGGAAACAAGCAAAGTTCCCCCACGGTATGGTACCAGGTCTGCAGTACAGAGACCCTCCAGGGATTTAGTCTGTAATGTCGTAGTTACTCTTACTTCTTGGAGTGGTCAACGGATGACCTCCCCAACCCATCACCGTTGGTGCAGATTCTTTTTATATCACCTGCCTTATCTCATAGGCTGAGAATAGAACTGATGTCATCTTCAAAAATAACCCAGTTATGATACAATCGGTTGACCTACATAATAGGCCAATGAACCTGTCTAGACGGGGAAAGTGTGCTCGAACTTAACACCCTCCTTGCATCAGGGCAGGTCGAGCAAGGAACTTGAGTCATAAAATGGATCAATTGCTAGTAACACTAGTCCATCCTCTTCTTACCTAATGGGCGTCAAGGTGGGTCGTTACACCCGCTCCCTCCTCTCCCCAGCTCTCAGAGACAATACTTATGAACTCAACCAATACCAAGCGTTAAGTTTAGCATAACCCTTAAGATACCCTGGACCTGTAACCCCAAGAATGGATGCAAAAAAGTCGCCAAAATTTATTACACCACAACCATAAAAATATTACAAAATCAAGAGTTGAAACAAGAAATTAGTCCATAACAACAGAGTCAATATCAAATCAATAAACAGTTCCATGAACAATAGCAATAAATGAATCCAATAAATAGTCCCTTCACGTGATACTCCAGCAAATAAAGTGATTACATAATTCAACATACAGTACCATCAAATAATCCTGTGAAATAGTCCCAGTAAAAAAATAGCCCATAAACCTACCAAAGAAAGCCGCAAATACCAAACAGAAAGGAAGGAGAAAGGAGAGCACATGGGCCGCAGTCGGCATGTAAGCTTTCCTCTCACCCTGGCCAAAATAGCGTACTTACAAAAAAGAAACGTGACACAGTATCCACAACGTAGTATAAAAAGAAACATCTGAAATTGCACACCACACATCACAAAACCGTAGAACATTACGGAGGACAAAAAAGAAATGCTAGCGTCCCTGCCCAGTTCCCACACTACACAAATACTAGCCGCCACATGAAGGGAGAAAATAAATGTAAGAAAACAGAAGCGGAGCTGTAAGCGTAACGTCCGTATAAACCTTCAGCTAACGCTGTCAGGTCCATCACTTAAGTCAATCGTACTTGTAGCCAAAAGCGATGAGATGTTCCCTTCCCCTTCCACAACCAGCGCCGTTAAGGCAGGTAGAAGGGCTTAATTTCCCCAATAAGGTTCCGCAGAGCCTGCGGTCACAGTTCCATCATCCGTAGCTGCCTCAGCCATCGCTGCTGACATCGTTGGAGTCTAAATCCCTCCTGTGGAGGCGCTTGTAACCTATGGAGGACAGAAGGGGGCCCCTGTTTTAATAGCCGTCACAGCATACGCTGCCGTCGCCGCTGCCGTCTCTGCCCAAATGTGGCTACTCGGCGTCTCCAGAAAGGTGATGGCTAGCAAGCTGGCCACCAAGCTGTCGTCGAGCTCAATGGATTGGCACTGTTGACACCTGTCACTGCGTCCATTGCTTTTCCTTGACCAAAGATGTTAGCGAAATGCGTTTACGGCTTGATTGGGCCATCCTTGTAGCAATGCAAACCGACTGGCAGCGCCTCTTAACAGATGTGTTGATCCATGGTCGTATGGAGAAGGCAGTCCACCATCTCTATGCCCCCAATGGTAGCACAAGCAGTTATCTTCCAGCACCTACACTATAGGCCGTCCCGCTCAGCAGCAGCAACAGACACAACAAAGTTGGTGAATTAAAGGCATGGTGTATAGAAAAAAAATCCTTGAATAATAAAGAACCAGAAGGCAGTCAGGAGCAAGAGCCGAATGGAGAGGGGTATCCAAGTATCTTGCATATGCTCGGTAGGTCTGTCCTATTTAATATATACTTCTTGTTTACATTAGTCTTACAGAAAGTAGTCATACCGTACTGACCGATAACAAGAAAGTGGGTGTCGTTATGCAAACATTTGGTCCCCCAGTCAGTTCAATATTAAATCCGTCTTGGGTTCCAAGACTAAAACATATGGGCCAATGCTCTGTACACTCCCTCCTCCTCTTCTGCCAGAAGGTCCTTAGCGCCATACTGATTTCCCAGACTTGCAGCGGAGCAGTTTGTAAGTGTTGAAGCTGTTCCTTCTTGTAACATGAAAAGACCCACTGTTGCGAGCTTGTGGAGATCCCTTTAGCAGCCGACATTTAAAAAAAGGTGTTTTCTTGGTGACTAAATCTCTTACTTCAAATTGCAAATTAATCCTTCGCTTGTCATAGTACGTCTTGTGGCGACGCTGTGAATGCAATAACACATCCTTCAGCTTTTCATACTTGTCCTAAAAGCTCATTACAACACTGTCTTGCAAGGTTGCGTTGCGCGTTCCTCTGCCACCGTAGGGTGCCTCCGCAGGGTGTCTCCAGAGGGGGCCTAGCCCCTTAAATAGAGGCATATTCTGCAGTCAAAGGCCTGGCCAGGTTCCTGCCCAAGCACTGCATTGCCGGTACCGTACCTCCTGCTTCATTAAATGAGGAACGAAATGCAAAACAAATATCATCAATCTAGTTTCCCCAGTTATGTACCACTTCAACATACCTTGGCTGTAATGCTTTTGGGATGTATACTTTTGCATGCAGAACTCCCGCATTTGCGTTTCGTATGTTTTCCAGCACAAAATATCGAACTAATACACCATTTGTTACAGCATAGGCATCTGTGCCCATCTGTGGTTATTATGTACTGGCTAAATTTTCTTTTAAAATCTTCTGAATCATCCGTTGAGCTTCTTTGTCGACACGCTGAGCGTCTCAACTTTCAGCCACTGTTGGAAAATGTCGTGTCAATTAGTTTCGTATCCCTGGCAATTTCAATTTTTGAACCTTTTGCGCAATACTCCTTATTGCCAGCCGAATCTTCTGGTTCCCTCTGGAATTTTGGATGTTTGCGCATCCTGCACATAATCCCATCTTGCCTGCTGAATCTCGTTCTGCCATTTCTCTGGACAGAAGGCAGTCCCATACCAACTTGCGAGGTACAAAAGGTGTGGCTTCTGCATTCAGTCCTTGTCCTCCGATTTCACACATCCTGCGTGGCATCAATCCTCAACAAAGGTGAACCTTTTTTTTTGGCCGCTTCTTTGTGGCCGTTGACTCCTCATATCCTTTAGCACTTGCTTGCCGGCCGATGCCTTGTCAGGTATTAATACAGTTCTGGCACATCCTGAGCCTAACTTTGAGCTCTGAAGAAAGTTTCCATAGCCTGTTGGTGATCTTGGTTGCCTGTCAGTCCATAACCATGCTGAAGTCTACTTGCTGGTGCTGGCATGCTGAAAAGGGATTTACCTTTATACTAGCTCTCGTAAATCTAAGTCTATTTTGCCCGTCTGCACCTGGTTGTTTGCCAGCGCCCACATGGGTATCTTATTCGTTATGTAGAATGTAGCCTAAGTCTTTTCGTGGTTGATGCCTCTTCGCATTCCTCTGTTGCTGTCTAGTGCCCTGATAATAATCCTGTAGTGGCTCCGTCGCTGATGCTGTCTTGCTGAGTAGAGTCTCTTCATGATCTCGTCCATTTTCCATGGATCCTGAGCACATGTAGCCCTTTTCCAGCTGATTATCTTCCTCTGGCTCATCCTCGTTGTTGTTGATTCTTGTGATATAATCTGCAGATGAGTTGCCTTTGCCTTTCTTGTGAAAGACCTGAAAGTCCATGCCTTGCAGCTGAATTACCCACCCTGCTGCCGCCCTGTAGCTTCATGATCCATTTTATAGCTTTCTGGTCAGTTTTAATGGTGAATTGTGTATTGTCCGTGAAGCCTCTAAACTTGTCATTCCATAAATTACAACAGCAACTTTAAGATCCGTCACTGAGTACAGAGATTTGGCCTCGCTGGTTCTTCTCTCCACAAAGGACATTGGTCGCATTCCTTACCCCAGCATGTGTTGGGACATAATCGCTGACAGTCCTCCTGCACATGCGTCCATATTTATGAGTGCTAGTCATGGCTATGTCAAGTCTGGCAGTTTTATTGTACAGTCGAGTAGCTACTCTTTCAGGGGATTTGTTGCTGCCCGACACTCCTCACTCCAACTTCTTATGAAGATTAAACAACGGTTGGGCAGTAAAATGGAAAACCCCCCCCCCCCCTCTTAAATGGAGCTCCTCCTAAAAGTTATAAATCCAGTGATGGGCTTTGACTCCTCAGCGAGTAGTATCTGTA
>JAHWFP010052284.1:0-17110 GCA_023313725.1 Lithobius niger | reverse complement strand
TGAGTCCTGACCTGAGTCTCCAACAACAATTCTACCCTTTGTTCCACAGCTCCTACTGAGTCCTGACCTGACCCCATGCGGCCACTTATCGAACTAGTGTTCGTTTTTGCTTTTGGGAAAATCGTACGTTATAAATAACGCTGTGTAGAGGTTTTCGACTAATAAAATATGCATAAAAAATATCCATAAAAAATGTCAGTTCCTCAAGCAGCAGCGTTTAAATCGCTTTGAAGCGAGGAACGCGCAGCATTCTGTCTCAAGTCAAGGCCGTCGACTGACGTAAAAATTGTGTGATTTCCATTCCACTGACACAGCGCCTGTTCTCGCTCGTGCCAAGAAGTAGATGCCTGTTAACATTGCTTTGGTAATTCAGATTTTGGCGATGTTAACTCAACCGACTTAGTGTCAGAAAGCCAGATCTGCAGCTTCTCCCCCAGACGGCCTTGTGGCAAGGGGTGGAATCAAAGGAGAGTTACAACATGGATACTCCCACGTGCTACAGACGTGTATGTTTTATAAGCCCCTGCTAAAAGCGAGTTTTACTGCCGTGAAAAACATTTCTCAAAATTTGCTTCGTAGAAATTTCAAAGTCCCTCAAATAGCTTAAAATTCAATAGCTGCTCCAGGGACCATTTTAATTTCTTTTACCAAAAGTTAATAAAGATGAGTTTTTGCTTTTACTCGCTCAAACAAATTTTCTGAGGAGCACCATTGTCAAGAAGCTAAGCTGGGCGGGAACTGGAAAGGGAATCTTTCCAATAAGTCCCTGCCAGCCAATGTCTCGAATAAAGGTAGGTTGAGAGAATACCAAGCTCCTTCACAGGGTTCCCACACAAATACTGAAATAATTCCCTGAGTTTTCCAGGTTTTCTAGAGTAATATGAGGGCAATATCTGCGCTGTGTACCGAAATTTCAGAAAATTTTCTTTATATTTTACCAGTTTTACTTGTTTTTTAGGGCTCACTTAGTGTTTAAGAGTAGCCCGATTTAATTAACTTTTAGGTGTCAACACAGAAGTATAAAGATACATTTTATTTTAAAAATAAAATATACTGAAAAATCTTTATAATAATATCGGAGACCGGCTAAAAGGAAAAGGAAAAGGAAGGCCTAAAGGAAAACCACTTCTCCCCTCCTCGCACCCGCATTGAAAATGAACCCTCCCACACTACGTCCAGCCAAAAAGGAGCCAGGCATGAGTGGTCGATCAATCTGACAAGTCTTCGGGAAGAGTGCCGGGGAAATGTCCCGGGAAATGTGTCCCGGGAAATGTGACCGGCCCCGTGAAAAGCACGGGCTTCCTCTAGTACTGAAATAATTTCCCTGAGTTTTCCAGGTTTTCTAGAGTAATATGCAATGTTTACCGAAATTTCAGAAAATTTTCTTTAGATTTTACCAGTTTTACTTGTTTTGTAGGGCTCACTTAGTGTTTAAGAGTAGCCCGATTTAATTAACTTTTAGGTGTCAGTCAACACAGAAGTATAAAGATACATTTTATTTTACCACAATGTCTTAACAAATTGTGTTTATTATGCACTTATAATACTTATGCACTTATGGGACTGGGCATAAAAGTGTGGGTTCTTTTTTCTCTGGGTTTTCCAGATTTTGTGTGACAAATCGAAGAATTCCCTGAGTTTCAATTGCAGTTTGAATTCCCTGAGTTTCCAGGTTGGTAGGATCCCAACCAGTGATTATGGTTTCCTGTTCTGGACGTAACTCTCGGCCCTATACCATGATTCGAAATTTCCCGGTTCGAATCCTCGGAATATTCCTTACTAAATCTTATTTTTACGTCTTTCTGATTCGAAACGTATAGCATGGTTAAAAATGAGGCCGGTTCCGTTATGAACGTGGTTACGTGAGTTTGCGTCACACGATTTAAGATTCGAAATCAGATTTTAAATAAATAAAAAAGTCGTCCTTCGAATACACACTTTTTCAAACTACAGTAGGTATAGTAGGGGGAGCACAGGAGGCACGCTTCATTGGCTACTGACAGCACCAATTACGTTTTATGTTAAGATTTTAGTAGTATTAGGATTTACGACTAACAAATGTGACAAAATAATTTAACCGCACTTTCATGCGTCACAATAAAGTTTATTATCATTACAGTTATGAGGGCCGCCCGCTTATTTTTTTTTTCGTAAACTTCGTTACTTGGCGCCCACTAGTGGTGATTGTGTTTAAATTAATTTTTTTGCTGATGTGTTATTATCGTATTTAGATTGGGTTAGGTTACGTTAGGTTAAATTAGCTTCGGTGAATTACGTCGGATTAAAGGGATTTTTTTCTGTACGTTAGCTGGGCTGAATGGAGAGCTATGTAGAAAGTTTTGCTGAACTGTTAACGAAAAAAATTAATGAGGGCCGCCCAGAGGTCTGATGGGGGCTAAGGTTCCAAATTTTGTATTGGCTCTCCCCCCCCACCCCCCCCTCATCACACTTTTCGTTTGCAATATGAGGAACTTTTTGTTTTTAATGACCTTTTGTCACTTTTTCATTTGAATCCGTTTCTGCATTCTAGTTAGTTAGTTAACAGTACAATGCCACGGGCAGCAGGGTCTTCCGTGGCACTACCACCGTTTGAAAACCGTTCGCAATATCCTGGCGCCATCTAGTTGCACTGATATTGTTAACCTGCAAAGCTTACTCCCAGGTGCACGAGGACGGACCAATTTTCACTCAACAATTAAGACGGCTCGTGCCTTGTTTGTTTCGTAAAACAGAAATGACATTGTGCTTTCCTTCGCTTGATGCAAGCGAGTGCTAGATAGTACTAGATCCGCTAGATGTTGCCAGATTCTGCCTTACTTCCAATTGGTGATAGTGCTACTTAAAGGTGCCTATTCACCGAATGACATCCTGCATCACCTAGCGCAGTCTACCATTATTCAGTTCTACGTAGCACTTGATTTCAACAGCGTAAGAATGTGCAAAGAAATAATATCTTTTTTCACAATAAACAAGCTACGCGCCTCCTTAATTATTGATTGTAAAGTTGATGCGTCCACGTACAACAGGGAGCAACGGTCAAGGTTATGGATATCACTGTCGCCATCGCGCATCAAAATCTGAATTCCCAAACGGTCGATAGCTGGGAAAAAGCGCCCGCGATTTCGTGACGCTTACATTTACTACTTGCTTTTTGGTGCACGTGGACGCACCAACTTTACTCTTAATAATAAGGAGGCGCATGGCTTGTTTGTTTCATAAAAAGAAATTTATTCATGTGTTCCTTCGTTTATTTGTGGAAAGTAAGGACTAGACAGAACTAGATAGCGGTAAATAGCTATAGAAGCTGCGACCTGTCATTTGCCGTTTTTTGTTTCATCCTGAGTTGTTGGGCTAGGCCCCCTTGAATCGAAGCCTTTGAGCCTAGCAATAGAAGCCATACTTGCTCGCTCCCGCCTCTGATTGCCGCAGGTTGTTATTAGGGCGCGTTTACGCAGCGTCTCGCCTTTGCATTCTCGCAGCTAGAACTCAATCGCGATGGCAAAGGTGTTGTTGCCATGGTAACAACGCTACCTGGATTAGCTAAATCCCACATCGTTTGAGTAAACAGTTGCAGTCTTATAATCCGTGCCAATAATATAAACAATTCCTCATGACGAAACAATTTTCCCAAACGCTTCTGAACTTACGTTATTTGCTGTTTTCGTTGCGAGGCGGAAGACATAAAACCGCCGCCATGTTGGAATTTCAGATTATTTCTAGCTTCTAGCTCTAGAATGCAAACGCGAGTGGTTGCTAAACCCGGCCTTACCCCTAGGAAGGCAAGCCCTTGGTTTCGAACAGCGTCCTTTGGATAAAGGTTGGGAATAGTTTACTTCACGCCAAAATAGTTTTCAGATGGCGCTCGCAATCACAAACGGCAGTCGGATTTGCTTTGATAGCAGTCTTTTGAGTTACTGATTGTTGCCGATCCTAAGTGTTTTGGGAATCTGGCTGTTGCAGACATAGGGCCTTAGGGCTCCGGGCAGATGACCAGGAGTAGTTAACTCTCGTTAAATCTTTTTAAACCCTTTGTGTTTTGTCCCAAAAATACCGAATACGGGAGTCAGCAAAAATATGTTATTCCTAGAACGTGTAGAAAAAGAATAACGACGACAAAACAGCCTAAAGTTTAAATTAAAAAAAAATAATTAAATCTAGATTTAAAAAAAAAATGATTGGATAATTCTGTTTCTGAATAAGTTGAAACAAAACAAACCGGTGTGTCGTATGTGTCTTGACATTAATACGGGGGAGGGGGGTACGGAGTTCGCATCATATGCTAACTTACTTGCTTCTTAGTGAACGATAATAATCTTAATAATTAATATATTTATTAAAATTTAACTACATGTACAAAGTTCTATGAGCACTTGCATGTGCAAACACCAGGTTTCATAACTGAAACTTATTTTACATTGAATATATTGCAGTTAAAAAAACCATAATGTAAAAATACTAGGGCCGCCGACATTACATTTGACATACAGGAGCGGAGCGTGAGATTAAATCTGGGGAGGGGGGTCTGTGTGATGTGATTTATCATTAAAAGAACAAAAAAAAAAACTCTACGGAGCCAACATTGTGAACAGCTCGGGGAGAAAAGTGAGTAGCCAAAATGATGCAATAGATTAAGAAACTCCATTGCTACCCGAGTCCAAAACTTAATTACCTGAACGAAAAACGGCTATGCCGTTTAGAAAAAAGAATTAGAGCTCGTATTCCCATACTCACAGCTGTAAAGGTACACGAATAAAACGGATTAGAGTTCACTCGAACGCAACGAACTATAATTTGAACTCCAATTCCAGGGAAGAAGGACTGTTTTTACTCACTGGATATGTCAGCAAGTGAACGCAGTTTGTGTTTGAAATGTTTAATGTTTGTGTGCGTATGTGTGTGTGTGCACTTAATTTGCGTGTTATACAGGCTTTTTTTAATTATGGCAGTTTTTTTTGCCTATGTTTGTGAATGAATTTTTCATCTTTCGTAGGCATTTTGCTGTTTTTGGTGTCTGTTTTGTATGTGTTTTAGATTTTCGTTCTGTTTCATGTGCATGCGTATGTTATATTTTGTGTGTGTAATTTATTTGTGTGCAGAGTTGGATCGGGTCACCGGGTCAGCTGGGTCACCGGGTCATTTGGGTCAAGTTTTAGGCCGTGTCACCAGACCACCGGGTCTGAGCAACTGACCCGTAATGTCGGGTCACACACGGTGACCCGGAAATTCGGGTCAGACCCAGTGACCCGAAATTTCGGGTCAGGCACGGGTCAGGGCCGGTGACCTGGTGACCCACCCCTAACTAAGCCACAGACTAAAATAAATTGAATTTTTTTCCTGTGTTAGTTCCGAAAGTGCTGACCAGTGTTTCTATGAAAAATGTTTTTCCGTTCTTTGATATATCCACCCAATAATAGAAAACAAAGTTACAATTGTTTTCTAAGTAGAGCCGGCCTTAAAATTTACTGCTAAATTCGTTTCTTTAAGCTTAACGATAATAATATTATTGTTTTATTATATTTCCAACTTTTGTACAGAAAATATGTTACAAAGTTAATTTTTGACAGTTGGCGAAAATGGGCTTAGTAATTCAGCACAGCAGTAAAGATATACGTCAACCTATTTTCGGGTCACCGGGTCAAAAAAAAAAGTGACTCGGTGCAACTCTGTTTGTGTTAAGTATCAAACTGTTTTATTTGTTTAATTAGTGATGCAGATGAATGCGTGCATGGAGGCTGGCAAGTCACAATCCTTGTTCCCTGGAATTGGAGTTCAAATTATAGTTCGTTGCGTTCGAGTGAAACAGCTGCGAGTATGGGGGATACAAGCTCTAATGCTTTTTTCTAAACGGCAAGGTCGTTTTTTTTTTGTTCAGGTAATTAAAGTGGCACTATCACCGATTGAAATGCGAACGAAAATACCATGGCGCCAATTAGCGGCACTGATATTGTTAATCTTTATAGCTTGCTCCTAGATGCACGAGGACGAACCAAATTTTCACTCAATAATCATAATAATAATAATTGAACCAGTTTGTTGCCGGAGCAACAGGTCTGGCAAGGTTGTCGTGGCTTGTTGTTTCGTTAAAAGAACTGCCGTTATGCATTCCTTTGCTTGGTGCGAGCAAGAGCTACATGGTACTACATAGCGCTAGATATTGTCAGATTTTGTCCGCTTTCAGTCTGTGATATTGCCACTTTAAGTTTTGGATTCGAGTAGCAAGTGAGTTTCTTAATGTATTTTATCATTTTTGCTGCTCACTTTTCACCGCCAGCGTTCACAATGTTGGCTCCGTTGTGTGTTTTTTTCTTTTAATGATAAATCACGTCACACAGATCCCCCACCCCAGTTTTAATCTCACGCTCCGCTCCTGTAAGTCAAATGTAATGTTGGCGGCCCTAGTATTTTTAAATTATAGCTTTTTTAACTGCAATATTCAATGCATAATAAGTTTCAGTTATGAATCTTGGTGCTTCCACACGCAAGTCCACATAGAACTTCGTGCCTTGTACTTGTACATTTAATTAAACTTTTATAAATATATTAATTATTAAGATTATTATCGTTTACTAAGAAGCAAGTAAGTTAGCAAATGATTAGAACTCCGTAACCCACCCGTATCAATTTCAAGACTTAGACGACATACGGGTTTGTTGTGGTTCAACTTACTTCAGAAACAGAATAATCCAATCAATTTTTAAATCAGGATTTAATTATTTTTTAAAATTTAAACTTTATGTACTGTATTTGTTTTGTCGTCGTTATTCTGTTTCTACATGTTCTAGGAACAACATACATTTTTGCTGATGGGAACAATGCATTTATTCGATATTTTTTGGACAAAACACGTAGGATCGGCAACAATCCGTAACTCAAAACAATGCTATCAAAGCAAATCCGACTGCCGTTTGTGATTGCAAGCGCCATCTGAAAACTATATTGGCGTAAATGAAGTTTTTGACGCGCGTAGAATGGAACATTCCAAGCGGGTAACACGCCGTAGCGGGACGCCCGGGAAGCTGACTGACGCCCGGGAAGTGCCGCTGATCGCACATGGTAGGGACAACTCCGTCGGCTGCGTGTATTGGGTAAGCAGAGAAAATGCTGTAAGAATAGAACCAAACGCGTTTTTTTTGTTCAACAAACGGTATAGTCACGCTACGTACTATGTTTGTTGTTCAAGAAAAGGTCGAAATTATTTACTATATTTTATTGTTGCCAGGAATGAAGAAAAAGAGGAACAATTAGTTTACCTAAACTGCTCTCTCGTTTCTTGTGTGATCTACGAAACGAATTTTTATATTTATTCCAATTTCACGGCCACCTTTATTTTTTACCGATTGGTAGGAAATTACTAAACAGATGAAGAACTTGGCAATCATGACCCATATGGTATGATGGCTTTTTTTTAACATCGGTTTTTGTAAACAAATAGGCTTAAATAAAAATCATCTTGCATGAAATCTAAAAATAAGACCAAGAGAAATAATTTAAAGTGCTGTTACGAGTTATGACCAACTCGTTTTTAAATATTTTTGTTCAACTCGGGCATAAAAAAAAGTATCATGTTTAACGGGAATTTATCACCGAAAAACAACATAGGGGCAGTAGGTTTTATTTATGACAAAAACTTAGCAGACAATCTGGAATTTTTTTTCTTTTTGTAATTTTACAAGTCAGTTTGATCTTAACAAAGATATCAAAACTTCGAACTATTGACAGCCTGCATATCAAACATCGCTTGTTTTCGTTATTTCAGAAAAATCTCGTGAGGCTTCTCAGTTTTGCGCCGAAATTGCCTACAAGTCAAAAAAAAAAAAAAAAATGCGCATGGTTTTCAGACATGCGGGCAAAGACCTTGGAGTAATGGTAGTATGCACTCAGTCCTGTTAAACATGCGTTACTTTTTTATTTTTTTATCTTAAGCTGTAAGTCTTAGATTTTCTTCATTGAAAAACAAAGAGGTAGACTAGTTTGAAAAAAAAAATGGTTAACTTCTGACAACTTCTGGATAAGCTCGGTTCAGCCCTGAAAACCAGGCCTATAAAACTCAATTATTCCGTCACTTGTTTAACTCATAACTTGGTAACCATCCCCCTCCCACTTTTTTCTTCCCTTCTCATTTTTCCCTGCCTCCCCTCCCAGGCCCCACTGCCACATTTTCTTATTTACCTTTAATTTTTTTGCGTTTGTTTGTTGACGGTAATTGTCTGTTTTGGGTTGGTGTAAGAATGGGCCCAGGGTGAACGGAAAAAAAAGCCTCGGGAAAAAAAGCCCCGGAAAAAAAAGCCTGGAAAAAAAAGCTGATGGAAAAAAAGCTGCAGAAAAAACAGCCTAGAAAAAACTTAAAACCTCGGAAAAAGAAGCCGATGGAAAAAATAGCCGCGGGAAAAAAGCCACGGAAAATAAAGCCGATAGGGGAAAAATTACAACAAATCTGGTGTAAAATCACCTACAAATACTGCCTAAACATAGTTATTTGTGCATTCATCATTCATCAGCTGATTGCTACTCGACCAAAGTTACCTTCGGAATCATTTACAGGAAGACTCGAAGTCACAAGTTTCCTCCCAAATTCTTTTTCTTTTACTGGGAAGTGGTGGCGAGAAAAAGACGTGTTCAGTAAGAGACAATTCATGAAATAACGAAGTTTCCACCAAAATTGAAATAGAATGGGAGGGGGAGAAGCATCGGGAATCATATATTTTCTACATATGCCGTAACTGGGGAAGGAGGAGTTGGAGTATTGAATTTGACCGAATATGGTTAATTAAAAGAAAATTCTGGAAAACATTAAGTTTACTCAAAATTACTATAACTTTTTTTTTTGAGAGCTATTCGATATTTCCGTGCATAAACTTTGGTACTTTTTTCCAGAGTGTGTTGTTCCCCCCCCCCCTCGCACCTCTCCCCCTCGCACTTCTCCCATACCACACGAAAAAAAAGATAAGATGTATATAAAACGAGGAAATAAATTCTCGCATAAGCGAATAAATCGTACGTAATAAGTGAAGCTTGCCGTTATGTAATTCCTAGTCTTGGTCAGAACAACTTCGATTAGCCTTGCTTAATAGCATGCCAGATGTGCGCTGATAGTATTTCCAGCTAAGGCCACTGTCCATTGTTACGCACACACATATTTAAAGGTAATATTTTTGTGAAATTTCATCCAGATTTTTGTTGTGTTTTTTCCCTATCGACTTTTTCCGCGACTTTTTTTTCCGTCGGCTTTTTTTCCATCAGCTTTATTTTCCGAGGCCTTTTTTTCCGGGGCTTTTTTCCATCGGCTTTTTTTCCACCAGCTTTTCTTTCCGGGGCTTTTTTTTCCGAAGCTTTTTTTTCCTAGAATCGGGCCCAGCGCCTAAATCTCACCCTTTTGGCACAATCATTACCCCCCCCCCCCCCTCCCATTATGTTGATCACCTATACATTCACGTGTTACAATAAAGTTTATTATTATTATTTTAAAGTACATTGTAATTGCCATGAAATGGCATGGTGTGGAAATTCGAGTTAGATTGCGTTGATCCCAGCGTGACCTACTGTTGAAATGTTCTCGTAAAAAATAAATAAATACAAGAAACTTGTCGTCAGTCCCCAAGTGCCGCTTTTATTTCTCTCTGCTCAAAATAAAATCCAAGTGAGAAAACGTTCTTGCAATGAATTTTTAATAATAAATCACAAACAAACACTAGGTTTCTGAGGTAATGTTGATCAGGTTAGGTAAGGTGCCGAACAGCTGTAGCATCAAAATAACGTGCTTTAAAAAATAAACGATAGCGAGTGGTGTTCGCATATGGCACTGGCTCACTGGAAATTACTTCCAAACCACCTTTTACTGATAAAAGTAATAGCTAAAGTTTTCCATACGCCCACAATAGGATACTACAATGTTTAGCGCAAGGGTTAGCAGCACTGCGCCATGATATTAGGCCTGTCGACTGTCCCTACCATGGAGCTTTTTCTGCCGTTCAATTCTCCGCCGCGACGCCAGCGCTCATGGTGCGTCTAGACTATACTACTACTATTCCAAGGTCTTTGGAACATTCCCAACGTTTACCAAAAGGACGCTGATCGAAAAACCTTGGTTCCGGCAACGCACTTTGCCACGACTCTACCAACTTTGCGAACGCAGTTTTCTTTCCGTGAGGAGCACATAGGTCTGTTTCCTCTGCCATCTAGCGTAGCTGCTTGAAACTAATCTGGTTTTATTTATTCACGCTACGCCAAAGCGCCATTGAGTAGCCCAAGACCAGCTGAGATAGAAGTTGCGTTCCTCGCTCCACTCCTATATAATTTATTAACTCAATGCTCCAGGCCCGTCGGCTTGCTTCTGTTTAGTGACAGACGCGCTAGGAGTCGTCCAGTACCGTACGGATTGAGAACCCAAAGGAATTTGTATCTGGACTAAGTGATTGCGTGAAAAGCCCTCAAAATGCGCCAGATCTCGCAATTTGATCGTTACCTTTACGTGATTAAAGTTTAAAGCATAAATTTTGTTCAGATACCAATCCTCTTTGGTTGTCCTGCCGTACGGTACTGGACGACTCCTGGCGTGTCTGTCACTAACTAATACCAGAAACGCACGGAGCTGACGGGCCTGGAGTGGAGCGGAGCGAGGAACGTAGCGGCTATCTCAGGGCTTGGCGTAGCCACAAATATTTCATATTCTCCACACTAGATGTCCCTAGCTGCTTCAGCCGTCGGATTAATGAAAACGCGAACCTTTTCGTGTTTACTATTTGTGATTTTGTAATCTGTAAAAGTTTATAAAGACGTGTGGCGGCCTGTTTGATGCCAACGACAGCCGAGAGAAGGAGAGAAAACCAGCGTCAAATTGTTTACTAAATCCTTATTTGACATTTGAAAGCGTATGGGCCGCCATACCACTGCCTACTATACACACTGCCTGTTCAATCCTGGAAAGCGCATGCAGTTCTCTCTCCAGAGTAGTTCCGAGGATCGCTGCTAGGTGTCACTACCTTCGTAGGGAACGCTTCTATAGAATGACTGCGAACTGATAGGGAAAATAACGATTTCTTGGGCGTTAAGTTTAAAAAAAAAAAGAAATAAAAATACGTTCCCTGTATAAAAATAAAGTTATAGCCTAAGAAAAATAAAGCAAGGGCAATTAACGTTGCTAGAAGTAATGGAGATAATTCCTTTTTCTCCCTTTTCAATGATTGTATTTTTTTTTTATGACTGCTCTTCACAGAAAAAAAAATATGCCGTCGTTGGAAAGGCAGAAAAGGTTTTCAGGGATTTTCATTGATACAATTGTGCAAAGTGGTGGCGGATAATAAGAGTGGAGCAAAGTTTCAGTTTTAAATTGTTAAAATAAATACAATGGTACTATATACCATGTTGCGTCCGGCCGTATTTCCCGAATGTTGTTCATTAGCAGTAATGGTTTTATGGCACTATTTTCGTTGTCGCAAGTAAAACGTAGGGCGGTCAAAGAGTTTGCCGCCTTTTGTTAAGAACATGTGTCCAGCCCAGATGGGGGTGAAGCCATAAAAACATTTGCCTACTATGGGAAAACAAAAGAACCCTTTTGTGGCTATTGGTGAACTTTTGCGCATGTGTGGGACTTTTAGGGGGAGTTGGAAGAGAGAAAATGGTTTGAGGGGACACTCTTGACTGGGACCAGGAATTGGTCAGATGTATCGTGTGTTGTATGTTGAGAGTAGTGAGTAAACATGTAAATAGTGTAAATACATCACAACGTTGTGTGCTATTATTTCATCAGCACGTCCTCACCACGCGATAGTAATCTGCTATGGTAAAAAAATGGTGGCAGCTGTAACAAAGTAAGACCAGTAGAGTCTAATCCAACCCCATACCACTACAACCATGAAAAATACCAGTACGGTTTAACCTGAAAAGATTTAGTTTGGTTTGGGTTTACTGTTTTAAGCGATCAGTAATGACACTGGAACCTAAAAAGGTGGTTTTGTTATGTTGTTTTGTTTTAACCACTGTTAACCGAAATCTGTCATCGGCACGATCGGTAGAGAGAGAGAGACCATTTTATTGGAAAACCGAAATCTGTCATCGGCACGATCGGTAGAGAGGGACAATTTAGCTGGAAAACTCCAGGAGGGTAAAGGCACTTAATTTCAACAACGGCGACATATAAGAATGATTGTAAATAGTGCAACAATCAGTTAAATACCAACAAATCAGATGAAGTTCAACAATTAATAAACCGATAAATTTAAGACACACTCTAGTGTGTCATCCGTCAAGCGTCTGTACCTATTGTAGGGGCGGTTCACAAATTACATGATGCCTGGAAAGGGGGGCGGGAGGGGGTAAGGGTTGTGCAAATGTATTACCATTATGTTATTGTAGGGAGGGGGAGTATGACTGATATATTATTTTACCCTATATTGTGTTGCTAAATCCTTTGCTAAATTTTACTTACCACTTGACATTGTTTTATTTTTTTGTAATCACTGGTCACTTTTGTCTCTAGACACTAAGTATTATGAAAACGATTTCATGCTGAAAAAATATGCAATTAGTGGAAGGTGATGGGAAGGGAGCATAAGAAAAGTTTACGTATTAACTAGTGTTACACTAGTAGCTAGGCTTTCATAATTTCTTCTTTCCTTTTCATTTTTTTATACAGTCATCACTACTAAACAAGCGGCTGCATCACTTTTGGATGACTTAGAGACTTAATTGCAAGGAAAAAAGAAGATAATGAAAAAAATATTGAAACGTACGGTGTTTAGGGTCCTGTCATGACATGTTTTTTTATGGAGGGGATATTTCTAAACGACACCGAAAAAATAACAGCAGTCCCCTATTTATCTCAACAACCCGTCCCCCCCCCCCCCGTAATTCAGGTCATGATGTTGATGTTTATTTTATTTTTTATATATTAACCTACACTATTTGAAATACATCTTGGAATGCAGCAGTACGCCATCTTAAAAATAAACGAGAGAAACTATAGCTGAACGTCAAATTTTGTTATCAATTTTTAATCATTTTTTCTAATGTGCTGTTTCAGGCATGAGCTTTTAGAAGTATAATTTTAAATTGTAACCCTGCTTTAAATCAATTTGTAGCACTTTCATAATTCGCAGTGTCTCTAGTCCCGGTTGGGCCGTAACTGTTTCAAGCCTATTTGGACGCGTTGCCGGGACCGGAGTTCTGCGTGTGTGGATCCCAGCAAACTAAAAAAACGTAGTTTATAGAAAAACTTATATTAGTTTTAGTTAGGTTTGGTTAGTTTAGGTTAGGTTAGGTTAGGTACCCTGGTTAGGTTCACTTTAACACGCTGAAGGCCTAGTTTTCAACGAATTCACCGGGACCTGAGTCTTTATAAACTGGATCCCGTCACCGGGACCTGAGCCACAGACTTCATAATTTCTACTTTCCTTTTCATTTATTTGTACATTCACCATAATTATACAAGTGGTTGCATCTTTTTTTTTGATGACTTAAATTGCAAAGAAAAAAGAAATAATGGCACATTTTGGCTTTTCTTTCAATGTTTTATCGTGTCATAAATCATTTCAAGGATTTATAGAGGGTTGACAATATAATTACTCTGTTTGTAATCCAGAGAACAAACAATTTCAATCATACAAACGCCAATCTTCACACAACGCCATGCTGCTAGCTGCGGGGAAAAACCCTACGAAGGTGCCGCGACCAGTGAGCATCGGCAGTACTACTGCAGGAGACGCATTTCCAGGGGTGGCCATACAGACCAACCTGTACAACGAAAAAATAATAGAGAACAAGGAATTATTCATATGAAGTAGACTCCGGAATTTGTAGACATCGTAATTCGTAAATTAGCAAATTTAATTTTCTATTTTGGCCCCTTCCTTAGCTCCAGTATCCTAACTTCATGCAACAGGGTGATTCCCTCTCACTGCCTCTCACAATTTATCGATCGCGAAAAGTTTGCATGTTTGGCCGCTGTGACGTTGTATGCCATCTGCTGGCCTTTGTGAGAAACTCGACGTTGTCGCGTTCAAGGCCACGTTATTGCTTTCGGTTTCGTTTGTCGACGTTAGGAGCGACGCAAAAAAGATGTTTTCGTTTATGGGAAATCGTCGACTAAAACTGCATGCGTGTGATAGGGTCACCTGATATATTCAAGTTAGGGAGATCTAATTCACTATTATTTAGAATGCGGAATTGAATTGAATTGAATTGAATTGAATTGAATTGAATTCAATTCAATTCAATTCAATTCAATTCAATTCAATTCAATTCAACGTTGTCGGTTTCCCCATAGGGAATGTGACAAACTTCATTACAATAATTAAATTTCAGAAAACCCAAAGAATGGGAACAGTAAATAAAAGAAAACCCAAAACAATATCAAAACAGCAATGGTCAGAGGAAGCATCCATAAAAACAATTAATTATATGGAAACACAGTATCAGCAGAAACATGACCGTCCAATCTGCTTTTAAAAACATTAGTTGAAGGTCATTAACAACAAAATCAGGCAACGAGTTCCAGAAATTAATCAATCGATAGGCAAAAGAATTGTGGGTAGCATTCAATTTGAAACTAGGAACCTTAAGTTTGTAGGCATACTGTAGACCCCCAGTAGAAAAGGGTGAAGTATAGTCCTATAAGAAAGTACTGCGGGATATTTGAGTCTCAGTTTCTCTGATGATCTTGTACATTAAGATTAAACCCCATCTTTGACGACGCCAAGTCAGTGATGGTAAACATAAAAACTCAAGACGCTGTCTATAGTTTAAATGCGTCAACTTGACAATTCTCTTTGTTATTTTCCTTTGGATATTTTCAATGGCCTTTTTGTCTTTTAGGAATAGCGGTTCCCAAAAAGGGACTCCATATTCCAAGATAGGATGGATATTAGTTACGCAATATGTTAAATGCATACTGCTCAAACGACAACTACATGAGTCTATTAGCTTTGAGAACGGTACTTTCGGTGTGTTCCGAAAAATTAAATTTCCCGCCTATAACAATGCCTAGATCCCGGACAGAATACACCTCATCAATGGGATTATAATTAAACAGATAAGTAGACAGTGGGTTGGAAGTCCCAAGATGTATCAAACAAAGCTTTTCAGTATTAATAGGTATTCTCCAACGATCACAAGTGCTTGATTTATGGGGGTTTGGAAATGAGGAACAACCTCCCGACCCCGGAGCATCGTGGCCGCCTTGATGTCGTCGGCAAATTTGCTACTCCTAATTATGGCGTCGTGACAAAATCCGTAAATAAACAGAGAAAAGAGCAAAGGTGCCAATACGGAACCTTGGAGCAGCCCACTAGTCATGAGGCTCCAAATAAGAACAGCATTGCTCCAAGACAACTGCAAAGCTCCGGTCCCTGAGCCATTCCAATATCCATAATTTCAAAGGTCCTACTACCCCAAACGTTGAAAGTTTATGACCCAGTAATACGTGATCAACCTTATCAAAGGTTTTTTCCCAAGTCATAATAAGTGACATAACAAGGTGTACCCTGGTCAATAGAAAAAAAAACAATTCCTGATAAACGGTAACAAGATTTGACACAGTAGAATATCCCCGCCTAAACCCATGTTGATCAGCTTCGTGCAAGGAGTAGGTATCCAAACATTTAAGCAGGTGCTGGTAATGAATTCTTTCAAACATCTTAGCCAAGATAGCTGTTAAGCTAATTGGCCTATAGCCAGTAGGATGAGTCCTATCTCCCTTCTTATAGATTGTAGTAACAAACGCTTTTGTTCCAGCAAGGTGGAACAAAGGAGTGTTCAACATTTTTATTGAAAAGTGTCACTAAGGTAGACAAGATACAAGATTTAGTTTCGAGTAGAAAAGCTCCCGTTATTTGGTCGGAACCACCCTTTGTGCCGGGTTTAATATGTTCAAACACACGATCAATTAATTCTAGGGTGAACAGTAGAGGAGGTAAACAGGGTTGGGAGGTGGATCCCTACCCAAAGACATGTCTGGAATCACACAATTTTGGATGTAAACCTTTTGAAAAGTATTACACAAAATATTGGCTTTTTTTTATGAGAGTCATCAACAAAGATGCCATTTTGGTCGACGAAGGTAGGAATGCCAGATCGTGTTCATGCTAGTTGACGGGCATAGCGGAAAAAGGGTTTTGATTCGTTATTAATCATAACAGCTAATTTTAGCTCGTCTGCCAAGTTTTGTTTTTTACTTTCTTTGACAATTGTCTATTGACAAGGGTGTGTTTTTCAAAAGTAGCTTGGTCCATGGATTGTTCCATTTTTCCATAAATTTCGTTTTTTAGAAATAAGTAAGGCCAGATGCTTGTTCTTCCAGGGAAGCTTATAACATTTGGAGGAGTGAACAACTCTACCATACTGAAGTTGCTTATACAGACAATTGTAAAAATAGGTCCAGGCTATGTCACAAGGTTCGCGGTCCCATGAATGGGAATCAAGGTCCTTGCAAAGTTCATTAGAACGGATCTTCCTAAAATCATATCGGACAACATTACTTTTGCATTTAGTATTCACCGAAACCAGACAACATTGCACGAATGCATGGTCACTAAGACCAAACTTCCCAAGCGAACAACATTTATCAATAATGGTGTCATCTTTAACAAGTATAATATCCAATGTATTCAGTCCTCGAATGGGAACATCTATAACCTGAAAGAGATCAAATTTATCAATAATTTTTAACATTCTAGAATCACTCGCATGTGTTGCCATCCTGGTTTGCCAATTAACAGTTGGTAAATTAAAATCCCCAAGAATAATCGGGTTGTGAAAGGAGACATTAGGAGGTTTTTATGAATTGTGTTTTTGAACTTTAATGTTTTATGGGTGTCACTTGTTGGTGGGTTGACTCGGCAGTACAATGCCATGTTTTTTAAATCTTAATTTTTATTAAAAACCTGATGACAGAGGATGTTTTCTCCGAAACGTCGTTTGGACTTTTATATGTGCACTGTAAAGGAAGGGGGGTAGGGTTGAGGCTTAATGGCGCGTCGACAACTTGGTCATTAGCGCCAACCTCAGTCACAGTGCAGTGGTCCGGGTTGCCACTGCACCACACATTACAGAGATGTTATTCAAACCCCTAATCTAAATCTTGTCATACATCTGTACCTCCTGCAAAAATTGAAAAACA
>JAHWFP010052283.1:6743-23934 GCA_023313725.1 Lithobius niger | reverse complement strand
CATGGCTCCATCGTTCAGGATGCAAACAGACCCCCTCTGCATCCACTCCTCAAGGATCCTCCCTTTGTTGTCTGTATGAGGTCCCCCCCACTGGACATGGTGGCTGTTAAAGTCGCCCAGCAACAGAAAAGGGGCAGGAAGCTGGCGGACCAGGTCCTCCAGATCACCAACCCCAAAGACCTCATCCGGTGGCAAATAAAGCGAACAGACAGTAATATCCAAATGGAAATTAACACGAACTGCTACCGCCTGAAGCCTAGTGTGCAGAGGCACACTGGCATGCGGCTGAGAGTGTTGAACCAGCACTGCAACACCACCATGTGCACGTGGCACAGGGTCAGCATCCAGATGGTAGACAGAATAACCTCGAACAACCGGATTATCTGACGTCTTAAAACAGGTTTCCTGTAGACAGCAGCACAGAGGTCGCCAATGCGACAAAAGCAGCCGCAGCTCTTCGGCATGGGTCCGATAACTTTGGCAGTTCCACTGAACGATGGCATGCGCAGGCATTAGGGTGGGCTGAAGACTGAATCATTCTCCTCAACTCCTCCTCTGGGCGATCCGAAAACATCCGAATCCTCACCCGAATCAAAAGATGGAGTGAGGTTCAGAACGAAGTTGTCCTCGGAAGGAGGAAAAAGTTCTGGAGAATTGGAACAGGAAATCTCTCCCTGTTCCATGGGCAAAGTAGTATCAAGATGTTGAGGGGACACAACGGACCCCTCAGCAAGCCGGCCGTTTAACAACAGTTTCACTTTCTCTCCTGGTGGCGACGTCCTCACGGGTGGTGGTGAGGCCTTACCAGCAGGAGCCTTTTTCTTCAACTTTTTCTGTGGTTCACTCCGGGCAGGCGGAGGCTTAGCTGAAGCCCCATCCTGCTTGGGAACAGTTACAGCAGCAGGAGCAGAAGCATTTGCAGGCTGGGCAGATGTCGACGGCAAGGCAGCAACCGGGTCCGAAGGACCCAAAAGACCCTGCAGAGATGGATGTTGCTGGGTCAACAAAGTAATAAGCTTGCCCACCGTCATCGTCAAAGACCTGAGCTCAGAGCGTAAATCTGCCAAATCAGCAGACTCACTAACTGGGCCAGGCGTTGGCGCACTGCACACCTGCGCAAAAGAACGAGTCATTGCCGGTGCCGGTAGCTTGGCTTTCTTTCGGGCCTCTGAGTAGGAAAGCCCGTCCTTCACCTTTAGTTCCTGCACTCGACGTTCCTCAACATAAACACGACAGTCCCGTGAAGAGGCTTGGTGCTGACCACTGCAGTTGACGCACTGCTTTGGGCCAGCACAGTCAGCGCCATGGCCGTTGGATGGCAAGACCCTTCCATCACCACCGGATCAACCATTGGTCAAACCCACTCCTCAACTCAGACCAACAGCTTCCTTTTCACGAATACTATCCTCAAGCAAGCCTCCTTTGGTGGTCAGACGTGACGAACCTAACCAAGTCAGTTCCTCTTCATGTACCAACCCCCAACCAACTCATCTTCACCGGTGCATCAAACCTACATGAACATCCTAGAAATTTCACGAATCTGGCAGGAAGACAAATGTCAACACATCAACTTCCTCGAATTGCGGGCAATACAACTAGCCCTACTGCACTTCCTCCCACACATCAAAAACTAAGTCATCCAAATCCAAGCATACAACACCACAGCCTTGGCCTACATAAAGAAGGAAGGAGGAACCAAATCCAGGCTGCTCCACAACCTGACTTCCGAGTCCTCAACCTCTGTATCGTGAGCAACATAACTCTTACTTCCCCTTCACATTCCGGGAAACAGGAATATGATCGTAGACTCACTATCTTGTCGGTCACCCCCCAACAGGGGAATGGTGCCTCAAGAAATCCATTTCCGAATATCTCTTCATGACATGGGGAACACCAATGTTAGACCAATTCGCCACGAAGCACAATGCCAGATTTCCCTATTACATCAGCCCAATACCAGACGATCAAGCAATGGCAGTCGAAGCAATGACATATCCGTGGCACGACGTTACGCCTACCTATTCCCACCGTTCAAACTCCTTCCTTAAATACTACAAAAAGCTGAGGAAAGCCAAAGCCTATTGTTTCTCATAGCCCCCTATGGCCGTCAGCAGCATGGTTTCCACACCTTCTCTCGCTACTAGTCGACACTCCAAGAAGCCTCCCCTTCAACCAGATCTTAAGTCTCAACAAAAGGGCACGACACTACACCCAAACCTGGCAAACCTGAATCTTCACGCGTGGCTGCTATCACAAAACTCCTCAAAAAGGCAGGAACTTGTAAAGATGATGCCTTCCGGATCGCCTCAAAAGCCACAAGAAACTTAACAAACAATATGAACGACAGTCACTGGTCTAAATGGTTTCATTGGTGCCACACAAACGAAATTAATCCAATCAATCCCTCTCTGCCCGAACATCTAAGATTCTTCACCGACCTTTTCGACATCGAAAAAATCAAAGGCTCAACGATCTTGGTCTACCGCTCAGCCCTAAATTTAGTCTTCAAAGCAGCAGGCAAAACCAATCTTCTCGAAGACTAATGGCTCTCATTGCTCCTCCGCTCATTCGAAAACGATAGTCCCACAACGAGACGATTCGTAGCAGATTGGGACTTATCAAATGTTCAACAATCTCTAATGGAAGCCCCTTACGAACCAATGCAAGACTGCTCTCTCCACCTCCTAACCAGAAAAACCGTCTTCCTAGTGACTCTCACAGTAAGTGCCCGCTGTTCCGAAATTCAAGCCTTCTCCACAGACCCAGCCTTCTGCATTTTCGGTTCAAACTTCACGTCTGTAACACTTTATCCCAGGGCAGATTTCTGTACGAAAACTCAAAAATCATCTGAACCACCAAAACCCATCATGTTCCCAGCCCTCTCCAATTTAACAGGAGACGAACCAGAACGCCTACTCTGCCCGATCGGGGTGCTACGTTTCTACCTCGCCCGCACCCAACACGAAGACATCCACAGAGGCAGAAACCAACTCTTCCTCCCAGTGGACTTCCAAACAAGAGAACCCTCAGCTGCAATGACCTCTTGCTGGATTAGGAAAACCATCGACGTTGCTTATGACAAGGCAAACTTGAGCAGGGAAAGAGCAACGGCACACGAGGTCAAAACAATCTCTACGTCATGGGCACACCATAACGCTACTCCACTAGAAGAGATTCTACAGGCAGCTTCCTGGCGACGCTCGACGACATCCACCTCCCACTACCTGAGGAACATGTAAAGAGAAGAACAGGGACTACACCGGCTGGGACCAATCGTTGCAGCCAGAACCGTAGCAAGCCCCCTTAAGCACTGTCAGAACGAAACAGAAGCAAGCCATCCCAGAAGCAAGTAAGCCATCCATAGAAGGAAGCAAGCCATCCTAGAAGGAAGCAAGATCCCTTAAAAACAACGGTCCTTTTCAGGGCCACCAAACCTTACGAAAGAGAACCAAATTCCTGTTTCACAACACATATGTTCTGAATAAAGTGAGAATTTTTCCGAATTTTTTTTGGGGAAGCCTCCTTGCATCCCGGGGTGCCCCGTCAGTTCAGTGCCCGCCACCAAGATTGACGAGGTCTGCTGATAATGCTAAAATTATCAGGTTAATATTTTTTGGCAAACAAGAAATTACATTTTTCCCTTAGCCCGCCCTTCCTCCCCTCTCGAGTCACCTCCTGACAGATTGGGAGGAAAATGAATGCCGATAACGGTCATGCTAGCGCTTTATTTAGAGGAGGACTGTGTCGCTCAGGCGCAGTGGGAGCATGAAAGAAGGAGGATACTCAAAACCGAAAAACCTCTAGGGAACCATCACATTCGACGAACCATTACATTCGAGCAATGTAATGCTAAAATTATCAGGTTAAGTATGTTTTAGGCAAAACCCATTTTTAGCCAGCCAGACTGAGGGCCGGCAAAATTTACTTTTTTTATTTTTTCTATTTTTGTATTTTTTGTTACATATTTTAGTGTTTATAATTTTCTATCTTTACATGTATTTGCCTGTAATAACTTTACTTTGTAGACTGCACTAGGAAGTGCAATTTGTAATAAGTCATCATCCAGAAGTGATATTTGTTAATACTTGATCGCTATTTTGTGTTTCTTTATTTTAAAAAATGCATTAAAACAAAATACGATCTTGAATTTGACTGTCATTATCAGTTTCAGTTTAAATTTCTTGTGATTTACACCTGTACCTTCTGAAAAAAATGAAAAATTTAGGAAAGGACTGAATCATCGCCGAATTTACACGTTCTGCCTCGCAGCAGTGACAAACACCAGCAAGATGGCGATAATCAACAATAACGTGATGGACCATGAGTGGCAGGTAACACCAATGGCATTTAGAAGTGATAACCCCTCTCAAAAGAAAGCATTTAGAGCAATAAAAGCATTGAGAGTATTGAAAGCTTTGGTGTGCGCAATAAACAAACGGGCTAACCACCTCTTTCCTGGGACTGCGGCGACAAGCTGAGTGCCATTCCTGGACAGTGCCTTTAATAGCCTGCAAAGTATTATTGATGTTTTGGGTCTCCGTGTAGTGTTTGTCTCAGTTCTTTTCCCCTGTTTTGTTTTATGTAATGATTGCCCGGTTTTGTATATCTTCTTTTCCCATATGCTTATTTTAATTACTCTGGACAGGTGTCATTGGACCTAAACATTCCCTTCCTGATTTTTTTTTCCATCTTGTATGTGGAAATAAAAATTTTATTAAAAAATTATAGCCGGCTTGTTAGTCCTACACAGCTTGCCAAGCAGCGAGAAATCTCAGAGGTAGAGCTGGAAAGGCGTCCGAGGTAACAAGGCACAGATCCCTATCGAGGGGACCAGAAAGGGCCTCTTTAGCTGTAGTATCAACTTGCGATTATTGGACCTAGCTTACATGATCAACCGCCTAATCTCTGCTTAGTTTGTGTAGAAACAAATGCCGTAATGAATTTGCATCAGAGACTGCCTTTAGTTGGCGTATCAGACTGTCTTTAACAATAGGATATTGACTTATGAGGCCATAGCATTGTTCTAGGCTTGAACCAAGAAGATAATTTTTTGTATGATCTTTAATGTTTAGACTACGTTATTTTATTTTTCGTTGATGTACAAACATCAGGTACTCGATTGTGTTAAAACATTAGTATTTGAACAAGAAAATAAAACAGAATTGTTACTTTTAAAAATCGCCAATAATAACGGTTGTGAATTCTGTAGCCTTCGTTTTCTTTGTTTTTATGTTGACGAGATGGATTACCCATATAAAGAGTACGTTCTTCTGTCCCCAGAACAATTCAAACGTCGAGAGAGTGCATGCAGTCCTTAAGATAATGGTGCATTCTTATTTGTCAGATGCAAATCTTCCATTGATTTTTTGGCCCGATGCAATATTTGTAGCTGCTAACATTAGAAACTGTCTCAACGCCATTACAAAAATGATCAGGACACATTACTGATATCTTGAAACACAAATGATTTGGTTGCTTGCATATCTGCACGTTGGAAAAAAATGTGCAGATGGCCATTTGGTGTAACTGCTTTGCATCACTTTTATTGGGTTATATTCACAAGCAGGAAATTACATATTATATAATAATGACTATTCAAAGACATTTACTAGGTGCATATGTTAATTTTTATATGAGCATAAAAATGGTTCTGAATTATTTGGTAATGTCTGCAGTCTATGGGAGAATCTAATCCTGACGATGCCATAACAGTTGTTTCTGATGAAAGCGATCTTCTTTTAGCCAAATGGAAAGGGGTATTTTTGGCATATCAGCAAATCACAGCTTGCTGATTCTGGTTAGCTCAGTAAGTGGTCTACCAAGCGCATGATTAAAAAGTGATAACCACTCTTGTGCAGAGCGAAAAACAGGAATCAAAACTTGTTGGCATCACATAAAACCAGAAACGCACTTGTAAATGTGCTAAAAAGGCCTAATTAATTCCTTGTTAAAGAATGGGAACATAAATTAAGTAATTGAGAGAGGTTTAAGTGAAGTTATATTTGATTTGTTGGCGATGGGACATCGAAAAAAACAATGCTAAAATGACTTCTGGTTATAACTAGTGGTAACCAGTGAAAACCAGGTGATCACCGTAATTTACAAGATGTCGATAATATTGATCGTTAGGCCAGATACGTTTATTCCTGCTGTAGGTAACGCATTACACCGTAAAAAAAATATGCTTCATAGGCGCTATACAATGTGGTTTTGTCTGCAACGATTCTTCACTCCAGGTATAGTCACTGAGAGTTAGTTTAACCCTGTATAATAGTGAGTACCACATTTGTTTCCACGGCAACTAAGACAGTGGAGCAACAGACAGAAGCCTACACGGAAGTTGACTTGCTTCCAACAGTGCAACGGCAAAAAGTTTGCAGTATAGGTAACACAAATAATAAATGACGTCAGCGTGACCTTGCTGGGGTGGTAAAATTCCAACGTTGAAATCCGGAATTAAACTCACAACATAATCCACCGGCCGAAAAAGAAATTTCGATGGTTCCATCCATCGAGTTGTTGTAAATTCGTCATGAAAAGAAACATACATCAATTATAAGACTCGACACCAAGAACAATTTTAAGGATAGAACTGAATAAGACATGTACTGGCGCAAAAATGAAAAATATAACTGAGTATTATAGGTTATGTTATAAAGGACACCTAATGAACAATAACAATAGGTGTCAATTCATAAATAATCTTACACAGTATATTGCATTAATATAATTAGAAGCCCAGGTGCACCAGTTCCACCTAAAAAGAAAATAAAAATTACCTAGGCGTAATGTCCAACTGCACTTTTGTGATAGGTAGAAATTACACGATTTCAAATGGTCGACCTGATTTTATTTAGTAAAATGTTTAGGTGAGATTTTATGCATCTCAATACATCAAGGTCGCCGGACAGAACAGTTAAAAAAATTCATGTTTCATCCGTGAGGTTTTGAATTTATATTTACTACTCAAGTGCATTGAGAATGCATATTTAAATTGGGTACTATTTACAAGGGTACTATTGGGTACTATTTTAATTGGGTACTATTTACTATTTTCTCCATACGATTCCCTCTTACGGAACTGTCGCAAAGTGCTAACAGGTAAAAATGGCTGTAACGCCGCATTAAATCAAAGGTAATTGGCCATGGATAATATGCGTGAGTGCCGATGGTTTGTTTTCCCTTTTCTAAAAGAAAAAATATTTTGATTGGTGATTCAGGAAGATTGATTTGGTGGAAAATAATACCGACTGGCAATCGTTACAATGTTACAAAACGAAATAAAACATAAATGGTTGAGCAACCGGTTATCGTGGGATGTAGATGGATATTGTTGCCGTAGCCTGACATGATAACGGCCTCGTCAAGAAGATTTTTTGTCGTAAAAGTAAAAGTTGCTGAATTGTGTTTGAGCAAATTTAATACAGTAATATCGATGGCGTAAACCGAGACTACAGGCGGTTTGCGAAGCGGCCTGAAAGGCAGCCGTAGTCGAGGTTTACCAAAGAATTACTGGCTTATTCAGATATAAATTACAACAGGATGTTATCTAATATGATGCTAATGTTACATACATTTATTAAATAAGAAGCGTAAGCTGATAAATTCCTTTATCGTTAAATTTGTCTTTCAAAGTAACGAAAATCAGGGGTATTATTCAATCTTACTCACGAAACGCAGTTAGGCCATCAAATGGACAATGACAGAAAAAATCGGCAAAGTGCAAATTGATCGGGAATTGTAGTTTGTCGAAATATAAAAAATCTATTCTAACGAGTTAAGGGTAAAAACTGCATGCCAATTTTGGCTTGCATTTAGTTTATACGGATGGGTTAGCAATTTTGCAGAAAGCTGGAAATTTTCTTTTTGTGGGAAAAAGTGAGAATTGTTTTTCAGCAAGGGTTATCACTTGTCAACTTTGTGTAACATCTCAAGAGCGTGCCCATCGCACTGGGTCCTTGTTGGTTAACGTGCTGATAATTTCCAAACGCGGACAATCAGGCTGACCAACCTCTTTACAGAGCTTTCATGACCTGTTCAGAGCGGGCCATGGGTTTCTCCTAAATCTAGGCCTCCTTTACCGTGATGATGACGGTGGCAACCGAGCATACGAATGAGATGCTGGGAGTTGCAAACCCGAACGCAAGGCATCATTGAATTCGCCCAATCATAAAATAATAACGGGACATAAAATTAAGAATAAAAAGGGGTTTAGTTATTTTAGTTGGGGATGCTATGCTGTTGATGAATTTTTAGTCAACCCTATGTGGTGCCGATAAGCACCTAACGGGCTCTAAAGTATGAACCTAATTGTTACGGTAGGTGCTTCTGAACCACGGCACTTGTAATATTTTAAAATCACCTACGCTTAATATGAAGAAAAGAAAATTGCCGCCACAATATGGCGATATCAAGCTCAAAATTTCCTAAAATTAAGTTAACCTATTTCAAACGAAAATTCCCGATTTGACGCAGTCAATTATTGTTTTGAATGGCAAATCGCCTGGATCTAAAGAGTTTGACATGAATAAAAAGTGCAACATTAAAATCCGCGATTTAACGCTTAGGACAATTGTAATTTAGAACTTAATTATTCATAGCTGGAAAGAATTCACAGACTGCAATGACGGATTGGTCGAGGTGGTGTCAACTGCCAGCAGCGACTTCCCACACCCTTTCGGCCGTTCCGCATTAAACAGTGATTGCTTCATTTTCCGGCTCGTTTTTTTTAATAATACAATACCACTCAAGTGCCTTGTGGAAGAGTTGGGAGGGCATACAATTTGGGGTTTGGGAGCTAACAGCATGATTTAAATGACCGCAGGTTAATTTTTTGTCGACCTCCATGCTTTTTTTTAATAGTGAAAATTGGTTCATGCAAATTTTGATCAACAGAAATTGATGAGTCTACACAAAATAAACAAAATGAAAATTTTTGTTAGGATTCATCTGCACACGAACGATTTTAGGTGCCAGTGTCTAAACCAGGTATAAATAAAAGGTTGCACAGGTACAAGTCCCAAGGTGTTTAGATTGACAAAACATGACAAAATAAAATTTCGCAAATTCAGATTAAGACAATTCGAGTTAGTTATTAAAGGCGAAAAGTTACAAACTTTCATTGGTCAAATTCTCCGGGAATCTCGTTAACGACCAGTCGTAAATTATTTACATGCTGGTATCCTTTTTGTACTAACCCAGTGGAAACTTCTTTCACCTTATAAACTAAGGGTGAATTTTTTTCCACAATAACAAATGGACCTATTAATCGTTTCTGCAATTTCGTAGCAAAAAAGCATGTTTTTTGGATAGAAAATGAGATCTTACCCAAACAGTGTCGTTAACATTAAATTCCTGGGGTTTTGGTACCTTTTCATTGATTTTGGCGTATTCGTATTGTCTGTCTGACTGTCGTATCCTACGGACTTTCATTATTGCGCGACGTAAATTGTTGCTAAGGGTAGCAGTCCAAAGGGGTATGGGTTGCTCGTGAGCTTCTGGGATTGGAGGCTCAATGCCTATATCGATTTCTCGGCCGAAGTTAAGATAGGCCGGTGTGAAACCCGTGCGGGTATCAACGTATGAGTTAATGCTCATGACAAACATAGGCAATTTCTCATTTCAATCCCTGGGGTTTTTGCTACAGAACTGTGCGATCAGTCGCCCCAATTTCTTACACTGAAGCTCTGCGGGCGAATTACTCGTAAGATGGTACAAAGTAGATAATTGCTGCTTTATAACAAACCTACGGTGTATCTCGCTAGTAATTCTCGCTGTGTATCCTGCAGCATTATCAGAAACCAAAACACGGGGAGCCCGAAAATTGGAAATACTCTGGTAATTAGCAAGGTGACAAGAGTCTTAGCATCAAATTTTTGGCACTGGAAAGCCATAAGAAATGATGAAAAAAGATCTGATACTACGAGGATGTTTCTGTTTTTGCTGGGACTTCGTGTCATTGGAAGGTTTTGCTTCCAATCAAGATGCAACGTGTGGAAGGGTTGCTGTAAAGGAATGGTGGCAAGCCTAGCAACATTCTGTGCGCCTCGGCCTTTGTGCTGTTGGCACGAGAGGCATGTTTTACAAAAACGTTGGACCAGCTTGCTCATTCTGGGGAAATAATAGGCACGTTTTAAGGGCCCCAGGATCTTTTGAGCCCCGAAATGTCCCGCTGGAAGAGTTGAATGGTGTAACTCCAAAACTTGACGCTGCAAAGAGCGTGGCACAAAAATCTTAAGATCTGATGATTCCTCTAGATCTTCAGCAAGTTCTCGATAAATGAGTCCAGAACTTTCCTCGTAAATACAATTTTGAGAGAATTTATCAACAAACCTCTGAACTGCAAGTGTCTTTGCTTTCCAGCTTTTACCCTGCAAAGCTAAAGGTAATGTTGCCATGTATGGGTCTTTAGCAGTTTCCTCAGCAATTTGGGGAATTGTAAGTTGTTCTACTCCGATGTTACAGTTAAAACAATCATTGTTAAACAAGTATACAGATTCCCTGCCAGGAATTTTAACTTCAGTTAGTGGAGAACTCACTTTCACTTCCTCCGCTTCCGCCTTGGATTCATACAATCAGTAGCAGTAGTCAGCAGCACAATTCTCTGAACCTTTTCTGAACACGAGTTTTGCCTCCAAAAAAGACAAAAAGACCAGCCAACGAGCTATTTGCCCCCTGTTGTTCTTTTTCGTGTCCATTAAGATTAAAGGATAATGGTCAGTAGAAATTGTGATGTCATCACCTTCCACTAGATGGCGCCACTTCTTAAGCCCAAAAATGCATGCCAACATCTCACGATGGGAAGTAGTATAAAAACGCTCACTTTTCGAGAATTTTCTTGATGCATGTCAACTGTGACGTAATGATCGCTATCGGGTAACTTCTGGGCCAAAATGCAACCAAGCCCAGATCCAGATGCATCCGCCAGTATGGTCCAAGGCAGGGTAGGGTCAGGGTGGGCCAGAGTTGGGGTATACAGTAAGGCACTTTTAATGCCCTGGAATGCCTCTTCCTGACGGGAACTCCACTGAAAGTCTCGACCGTCACCACGTAACAAGTCGGTTAATGGGCTGCTCCTTTCGGCGAACCTATGGACGAAACGCCTTAGCCAGGATGCCAGGCCCATGCACTTTCGTACCTCGTGCACATTAGTTGGCCGCGGATAGGCCTGTAATGCTTTGATCTTACCAGGGTTAGCTTTGACACCGTCGTCAGTTACCAAATATCCAAGACAAGTAGCTCCTTTACGCAGAATTCCGATTTTTTTTTAAATTTCCAGTTAAGCCTTTGGCTTCCATCATATTCAGGCCAACCTCCAGCCCTAGCGTGTGTTCTTGCCATTGCTTTGAGAGTAGCCCAGCGTCGTCCACGTATTCCTGCCAACCTAGGTGGCAGATTGGATCGACGGCTTGAACCATTGTGCGGGAAAAATTCGCCCCTCTATTTTTGAGCCCATACTGGGTGCGGTTACAAATGAATTGGCGGTCATGTGTGACTAAGGATGCAATTTTGCCATTCTCAGGGTTCATTGGAACGTGCCAAAACCTGTCCGTCATATCCAAATTGCTGCGAAATTTACACTAGTGATACTGTGCAATTAGGTGATCAATTAGGGGCAATGGAAAAGGGTAACGTGCCACTGAAACGTTTAAAAACGTGTAATCCACGACAAGACATGTCCTGCCGTCTTTTCTTGGGGCTAGGAACACTGGGACACAATGTTCACTAAACCCAGGAACTATAATGCCTTAGCTCGTCGACCTTTTTACGTCCTAAAGCACTTAAAGGGTATGGGCGTTTTGCGACAGGAGGAGTTCCGCGAGTGTCAATTGTCATTGGTGGACAGTGTTTAAGTAGACCAGTTCTTTTTGAAAAAAACATGCCTGTGAGAAAATATCAAGCAAAATAATTCTTCTTTTTGTTCGGAAGTTAATCTTTCGATTGCATCAACTTTCGCACGGATCTCCTCCTCGCTGGGATGAAGTTCTGCATTACTAATGTTGAGGAGGAAGGTCTCGAAAAGGGTTCCTACGTACGGCATAGGAGTACCCCGAATAAGGTGCCCAGTACCAATAATTTGAATTATAATTTAGCACCATGCCCGAATAAGTTAAAAAATCTGAACGTAAAATTACAGGCTGAATGGCGTTTGGCAGTAAAATTAGTGAGTGAGTGAAAGTTTTATTTTTAATTTGGAATTTTACATTTATAAATCCTTGACAAATTGTCTATTGATCATTAGCCATCCGCACACGGAATTCCTTTTTATGAAAAATATTGCCAAGATTAATTAAATCCTTTTTAATTCCTCGTCAATAAATGACAGGGAGCTTCCTCCATCAATTAGCGAACCTTCTTTGTCATCACCAATACGTACGCCTACATATCCACACGAAGTAGTTTGTTTTTCGTTGGGACCGTTAATAATAACAGGTAATTCTTTATACAACACCTTTTGTCTATTTGGTTTATTAGAGTGCGACCCCCATGGAATGTCGTTTAGGTTATTCGGCACAGGTTGGTAACTGTACCAATGCGAACGTCGTTCGGACGCTGCCTCTCCAGCCACAGAAGAGCGTCCTATTCTTTTGGAAACTCTGGGGCTGTTGGATCTAACCCTTTGGTTGCAGAAGACATTTGGCTGACATTTTGATTAGCCGATTTACTAGCCACCCAAGCAGCTCTGAGCTCAGGATGGGTTGTCCAGCAACGTTCTCCATTGTGCCCAACTTTGAAACAGACGTTGTAAGATACCTGTTGCCGTTATTTCGGGTTATAACTCATTGTTTTTAAGTTATTTGTCGCATCAGAAGCGACCCTGGCTGAATCTAATGTAGTTTTTGGTTCAGTTGTTTGACTCGAGTTAAGTTTTGCTAAGAAGCTATTAATTCCTCCACTATCCTGCTTGAAAGCGTCAGCAAGAAGATTAGTGTGATAACATTCTGAATTATCGTGGCTGGTAGTATTATGGAAACTACAGAACTTTTTTCTGAAAATAGGATTAGCAGGAGAAGCAGCGCCCGAGGAAGGTTGTGAATCTGCTGCACCCGTCACAATCTGGCTAGTTTCAACAACATTTCTACACACAGAAATATTGGATGTGTCAGAAGTGGGCGAACGACTTTCAGCATAAAACAATTCCATGTCACAACAGTGATTGAAAAATTCCGTCAATGTTGAAAATGTCTTATGTACAACAAATGGTCTCAACCTCATCTTGAGGTTCTGCTTTAATATGTATAGCTTTGCCTTAAACGCAAATGAGCCATCCAACTGATCTAAAATTGTAACACATTTTGCATAGATTGCAGTAAAATTTTCATTGTCACCCTGCTTTAATCTACGTAATGTTTCGACCAACCTTTCATTTTTAGTCTTCTGTACAGCCGTACCGGCTGAGAAGACTATTGCAACGACTTTGTCCGTCCGTCACTTTTTTCAACTTCGCAACGGTACCAGAAATTGACGACCACTGTTTACAACGTTCGATTCAGTGTCAAAAGTTAGTTAAATAACATGGCAAATTAAAACATCGTTGCCTCCTTATAGCTAATAGACTTCTTCGACGTAACTAAATTAAATAATATCATTTCATCGTCGAATTGAAATCCTAAATATTTGTGTTAACGCAGCCGTAAAAACAAAAACATCTTAGCTTCGTTTAAAAGAGTCTTGTCGCATTGTTGCATGAATGAATAGGCTTACGATTGAACCAAATTCTCCATTAGGCCTATCTGCTACGAACGAAACCAAAACTGCCGTTAAAAAAAATTAGACCTAAAAAATGAAAATAGATCTTAAATCACGTTACCATGGCAACGTCAATAGTTGTTACGAGTCGCTGCTGCAGCGTTTCTCCTGTCCCGTCCTTACTACCACTGATCTATATTAGGCTACGTTGCGCATTACGTTGCATTCTGTAACTGTGTGCGTGGAGGCATACCGTGATGCAAAAATGAATATGCTTACTGTATACAATCCAAATATCTCCGTTAGTTGCTACTTACGAAATTAAAGTTGTAAATTAGGCCTAAACACTGACCATTATGCCTAAAACGTAAAATAAGCTTAAAAGCTAACACATTTGTAACGGGCAATTCTGATGGTTACTGTTTTTAGATTATATAATAGAGATAGCTGTTGTAGTCCATGATAGAGGTGTGCGCATCAACATTGGAAGTGGACGAACTGACAGAAGACCAATGTGACTAGATAGTCGCTGTAGCCCCTTGTTTTGTTTCAGGATGAAAAAAGGCTAAAAAGCTACTACAAAATTTCTGAAAATTTCCGAATGGTTGTTCAGCTTGTAACCAATCAGCAGCTTTGTTTTTTAAAGTGTACGGTATGCAACATGTTAAAAATTCTTGATCGTCATAGGCACAAGCTAATTTTAAGCGTTGCAATTCCTTAATATAATTGCATGCTGAAGTCGAGCTTAAACTTCCCGAACACGTTGGTACGATTGGTTTTAAACTTTAACCTAAAATCTTTTATTTTGTCGTGCAAGATTTATTTTCACATAAAGCAGTTGATCCGATTTGTTTACTATTAGCTGGCGAGTTCTCTACATTACAAAAAAAATTTTTCAACTCTGACTGTAACGTTTCTGCAGTTAACGGAACATTTGCTTTCGGATCACTGATTTTTTTTAAAGGAAACTGAGTAACAAGTTCTTTGAGCAAGGTTTCCTCGTGAGCAATATTACTTGGAGTTGTTATTGCTTCGGCTTCATTTTTCGGCATGCAATCAATTTTCGCTATAAGTTCTTTCAACGATTTTGTATGCTCTAAATTAGCAGCTTTAGGTTCAAGGCAAATAGATTGCTTGCTTAAAGAAACACTTGACTTAGAGCTTGTACTGTCCTTTTTACTACTCTTTTTTGCTGAATGGAAAGTTTTAATATTTGTCTCCTCAAGTAAGTCAACCTGCTCAACTGCGTTTTCCAAAACTGGACCATTTTCGACTAAGTTTTCACTAAACTCTAAAGGAAAATTAAAGTCTTGAAACACTGACGTGTCACCTTGATCATGCTGTAATCGTTGTTCAAAATGCTTAAATAATTTCAACTTTTCGTTCAAAAGATAATCTCTAATTTCTTCTCTTTGTAATTTTAAATTATATCCAGTATTAGAACCAACACCTAACCTAGAGTCAGACAAAATTGGTGACTTATCTAAGCTGTAGGCTATATTATTACTTACATCACCAATCCAATCTTGGCATCTTTGGCGCTGCATTTTCGTCAGATTATGATCAATTCGTTCTTCTGTAGTTTCAGATCGAACAGATATGGCTTCGGAACCGGAATCGTTGTCGTGATGAGATTTCGCCTTCTGGTCGAGTAGTGGTCCTGCAGCAGACGAACGACTTGCTACAGTCCGACAAGTTAAAGCTGGATTGGAGGAATGAAACTTGGGCGTTAATGGATTCTTCTTTGAAGGTTTAACTGGAACTGAACGTCTAGTAAGAAGATTCTCATATCTAGGTGGCAAGGTTTTGTCGAGCAAGGGGAATTCTTCGAACGGATTGGTACCATCGTCGAGATTTTGGTCCTGAAGTAACTCGTGAAGGGATCTACGACTCCTTTGACGAATTACTACTGTGTCTCTTACATTAGATTGAATTAGGTTCGTGCTAACATCTTCGTGAATTTCGGTAGAAATGGTTGACCTAAACTTACGCAGAATTGGATGAGTGACAGTTTTTTGTAATCTTCCTGAGCCCCGTTCCAAAAACCGTTGTCTGGCCTGGCTTGCAGCATTCTTACTGGTTACAGGGTCTCAACTTGATCGTTTTCAAAACGTAAGCTTTTTCGTCAAAAACGCATCGAAATCTTCGCTTAAAACGTAAGTTCACCAAAAGTGGCAGTCTTGAAACATATCGTAAGCCGAATTTCACCGGGTTTGTCGATTTGTAAGAGAAATTTCGCATCCTCTACTGACGCTGGGTTTGAGGTGTCGTTTTGGCATTTCGAATCGCCTTTTAGTGTTAACGAAGAAAAAACAATGGCGGCTTATTCTCTCGCTACGCTGATAACAACCACCGTAATCTTCGCATATTTACAATTCGGGTAGCTATGTCGAACAAATTACAGCGCTTAAAAGTCAGGTAATCATTCAAGAACCTGTGGAAAATATCGGACTATTATTTCATGCGATAACTATTTATTTGTCAACTCGACAAACACGGCGAGTCATTGTTAGGGTTAAGCCATTACCGGGTATTCGACTGTCATTTCACGGTAACGCCGGTTGATGCTAGCCGGTCCCCGCTACGCCGCGTCGGCTTGCTAAGCTGCGTTCCACGGCACGAAGACTGCTTGGTGAATGCGGTCGCATCGCGTAGCAATGGTGATAAAAGAAATATATTGAAGCTACACGTTACATAAAAGACAAAATGTTTATTTAAATTCAATCTACGATCACTAATAAGAGAGAAAATGGTTTCTACTCCGGGAGATAAGCCTAAGGCAATTTTGTTGCAGAAGAAAATTCTAAATCGTCCCGTCGTTAGTGAGCCATACCATAAAATATTTTATTTATCTGTAGGCTATATCCACGCTCTACCGACTCTGCTAAAAATAAGTAGCCGTCAAGCCATTACGTAGACGTCAGGGTACGAAGTCGCTCACTCCTTACACATTTTATATTTTGGAATAAAGAATCGTTTCACCCCGCCCCACATAAGTTACGAGAAATGTTTTTCTCCGCACCTCCCCCGCCGTGATGCCCGCAGTGATGCCAGTGAGGAGCAACTCCTAAATGGCATTTTTTTGGGGGGCGGGGGGGGAATATAGATACATTTATTATGTAGCAGCAACAACAACACATCACCAGTCACCCCAACACAACACAACCTGTCAACAGTCAACACAGCACATCACTTTAGATAAATAAAAAAAAAATGTTTTAGTTTGTAATTCTATGCACGGTTTGATTGTAATCAAGAACAAAACAGATCAGTAGATGCCGGCTGTTGTGACGGAACAGAAATAAAGCGTATGAAAATAACATGGCCCAAAGTGTGTATGTGTTTGGGGAAGAGGGGGGGGGGAACACCCAATCACTAGTCGAACTCAGAAATACGGGAAGTATCATTTTAAACTGGGTGGGGGGGGGGCACGCGTTTGATATTGGGATGGGGTGGGGGGGCAACTCATCGCTGGACAAGCTGGGGATAGGCGCCACTGTCT
>JAHWFP010052280.1:0-21689 GCA_023313725.1 Lithobius niger | reverse complement strand
GAGAGAAAAATTAGCCGCTGCAATCGTTAAAAAAATCATGGGGACGAAGCTCAAGTTCGGAATGGGAAGAAAAAAAAAACGAAATGGATCAACTCGTAAACGAACTCCACAAACCAACGCGGAAACATTTTCCGAGGCGGAAAGTGATTGTGCGAAGTCTGAATGATCTATGGCAAGCGGACTTGGTGGAGATGATACCTTACTCTAACATTAATAAAGGATTTAATTACCTACTGACTTGCATTAACGTCATGTCCAAGTTTTCTTGGGCTATTCCACTTAAATCAAAATCTGGTGTAGTCGTTACGGAAGCTTTTAAGAAGATTCTCGAAGGAACGACACCCCCTAAAAATTTACAAGTTGATTTAGGTAGTGAATTCTACAATAAAAACTTTAAAGCGCTCCTTAAGCGTCACAACATCAACCTGTACTCTACCCACTCTGAGATGAAAGCGAGCGTGGTAGAACGTTTCAACAGAACGCTGAAAACTCGCATGTGGAAACAATTCACCAAGCAGGGAAACTATCAATGGGTACACATTATTGATGAGTTAGTTTCACGGTACAATGACACGGTTCACTCCGCAACTAAACTAAAACCGAGGGAAGTAACCAAACGTCATGAATCGTCACTGAAAATTAAACCGAAACAATTGTTGAAAAAACCCAAATTTGTCGTAGGAAATAAAGTCAGAATTTCTAAAGTTAAGAAAATTTTTGATAAAGGTTATTTACAAAATTTTACTAACGAAGTTTTCACAATCCGTAAAGTCCAAAAAACCGAACCCGTTACTTATCTATTAAAAGACGAATTGAACGAACCGGTGCTCGGAGGTTTCTACGAACAAGAAATTCAAAAAACTCTCGTCCCCGATTTATTTTTAGTGGAGAAAGTATTAAGACGAAAGAAAGGTACAAATGGGAAAATGCTCTACTTCGTTAAGTGGAAGGGATATGATTCAAAATTTAATAGCTGGACTGATAACATTAGCAGTTTATCTTTTTAAATAATTTGTACTTGATTTGTAGGTACAACAGATCATATTAGGAGTTCGTCTGAATATTAATTTTCTTCTTTTAGCGGCAGCCATTTTCTCCAACCGAGATTTTCTCTGTTCGACAGTTTCTGTTGCAAGTTTTTTGCGAAAATCAGCGGCCATTTTCTCCAACCTAGCTTTTCTCTGTTCGACAGTTTCCGTCGCACGTTTCTCCAACCTAGCTTTTCTCTGTTCGATAGTTTCTATCGCACGTTTCTTACGAGCAGCCGCGGCTCTTTTCCTCTTATTAGCCACTATTTTTTCTTCTTCGCTTCGTTTTGGTATTTCAGTGGCTGATGCTTCTTCCTCCTCATCTTTTTCCAGCGAAGCTTGCTCTTCAGCTTCTTCATCCTCCATCGGATCGATTATACCGTCTATAAAGTCATACGCTATACCCGTTCTGTAGTGACCGTGCGCTAATGTATTTATTCCATCATCCAACACGAATCTCTTATCGTCGTAAGGAGATATGGAAGATTTTGAAATTTCAACCGTAGCGAGCTGATGATCCTTACTTTGAATGCTCATCCACGTGGCTTTCGACGATGTTTTAGAAAATAGCGCTTTTTTGTAGTCTTCGTGACTGAGACTTTTTTGGATAAACGCTTTACTAATCCCTTTAGCCTTTCTTATACTCTCTTCCCCTACTAAAACTGAGTACATTTTTGCTTTCAGGCCTACAAATTCTTTCACCGGGATGCCTGCCGTCTCATCTTTCATTTTCCCCAGGACTTGTTTGTTTTTAATACTATACAGAGGATGCGATGGATCATAATTGCTGGTATCGAATCTATCTGACTCAATTTCCATGTCCCAGTAAAAGTCTTCAGTCTCTACCTCATAGAACAGGCTGTCGGTATCCGTGAAAAGTAAACGCGCTCGGTCTCCATATTTTGGACGCATGAACTCGTAGTGAAATTCATACATTGTGAGTTTGGAAAGTTCGAGGATGCAAAAACCGGAGTAAGTCGGTAAGTCGCACTTGATGTTACGAAGTCTCAAGTTTACTTGTATGAGATTTTCGTTGAGGATCTTGAATGAATCCGCGTGTGGCAGAGTGCTGTACTTGACAGATTTTTTTGGATTATCGGACAACTTCACGGATAAACGCCCCGATTTGTTTTCCATTGTCTTTCCAAATACCGAATTATTTTTCAGTTTGAAAAAGTCTTTTTCGAACGTCGTCGTTGCGAGTTGACGCTTCTCGGTGTTAAATTCTATGTAAGATTTTAGCCATTGCTTCTGACGAAATTTTAGAATTCTGTGAATGCCTTTCAAAATTAAACCGTGCTTCAAGTAGAATTGTAAATTCCTGTAATGAACTATATAGTTTTTCTTCGGGAGCAGGTTAGTCGTCAGTTTGGAAGTAGAAACGATCTTCTTGTTTCCTGCCATTTCTTTCATGAAGGGAGACACGAGTTTTGGCAATATTTTACACTTTTCCGGTGCTAAAGGATAATCGTTGTGATTATCGTGTAGTTCGGATGGATAGTCCAAGTCCACTTCCAATATATAACCGTATTCCGAATCTTTTTCAACCGATGCCAAGCAAAATTCGAGAATTTCTTTCCTCGTCAGCCAACTAAATCGATCGTAGGGAAGAAATTCCGTCATGGCTAGTCCGTATAAGTTGTTGACATCCAAATCTACTAGATATAGACTAGGTAAATTTTCGTCGTAAGTATCTGGTAGATATTTGTTATTGGCGATCGAATGCCTTTTCGACACAAAAGTTGTTCCACCTCTGATACCGGAAGTTATAAAGTTATGCTTTCCTCCGTGCGTAAACAGTTCTAGTTCGGCTTTGGTTTTTTTCAAGGCGGCTGCCCAACTAAACCCTGGTGTGGATACGTAGTAGCAAGGATCTATGCCGTCATTGACCGAGCAAGTTTCCCTGAAAGTCTGAAAAATGTCGGCTAGAAGATACACGTCGATCATCTGATATGCGAGATGGTAATTTTTAAAAACCTTCTCCTTCAGCAACTTCCAAACTGACGTTGCGTGATCGTACTCCGTGTCGGTGATGCCTTCACCTCGTAGAGAGGAGAAGAATGCCGCTTTAGGAGGTAATTCCTGGTCCTCAAACACATCCATAGACTGCACGTACTCGTACGGGTAGTGGCCTTTTTGCGTCAATAAATCCAAGATTTCTTCCTTTTTCGCTTCTGGCTCGAACCAGTCTACCGAATCGAGAGCAGTTTTTAAGATGGGGAAAGGTCGATCTTTCTTGTGGTTTTTAGCCAAAGTTTCGAGCGAGGAAGATAGGAAACTATAACTATCTAAAAACCGCAACCTTACCGAAAGGTCCTTTCCACCGAAGGAAAAGTACCGCGTAATGGTCATACTCATGAAACGCTCGGTGTTTCTAGCAAGAACATCTACTCCCGAAGGGAAGTTTTCTGTCGCAGAAATCAGTAGATGCATATCGTAACCTTCCAAGTTGTGGAAGACGACCGGGATAGTATTTATTGTCTTAGCCTCCAGATTGCATTTTACGTGAGAAGCACCTCTGAACTTTCCCGTGAAGTGGCAGTGATCTCTCACTTTATTGGAGATGATGACTTTGTTGCAGTAGTAACAAGTATCGGTTTTCGAGAACTGAATTTCATCGTCGGCAGTCATCATCAGATGTTTCGGTCGTGAGATAATCGAGGCAAACTTTTGAATTTCGCTATTCATACATTCGTAAAACTTATCCACCGCGTCCTCGCCGAGGTAGAATTTTTGACTCACGATTTCATTTTCTGGACCAACAACGACGTAGCCAAAACTAGTAGGCAAATGCAAACTGACTTTAGTAGACGAACTCGAGGATGGATCGGTGCTACTAGTTTGCACGGGTCTGAGCATACATTCGAAATCTGCATAAATTACCCAAGGATGAGGATTGCGTCTATCGTAGTGTAGGAATTTTAACGTGTTAGCGCCGGGTGGTAAGAAAGTTAGTACTTGCGCCCTATTCAATCTCACACATTTACTGGTGTGCTCCATCATGAATTGTTCTTTACCAAAGGCAGTGAAGCAGTTACGACAGTAAAATTTCCTGTTACTTCCAACACCTCGAAATCGGAGTACCCTATCAATATCGAGGATGGCGCAGTAATGAGTATTTCCTTTTTCGTCGGCTATGAGTAACAGGTCAATTAGTTCTCCTTCCATATTTTTGTTCACTCTCACCGGGTGTAACCCTATCGATCCCTTGTAAGAAATTATGTTAATGGACAAATTGTTGACTCGTTCGAAGGAATCAATTTGCCGTAGACTCACGGGGAACGTCAACATGGAATGGTCTACGGTATTCAAAAATGGTTCGTAATATTTAACTTTGGTTTCGTAGCACTTCATTTTAGCGGCTAAAACGGAATATAGAAAGCACTTTTCGTCAGAATTTTCCACATTCACTATAACTTCGCTTTTTTTGCGTAATGCACTCGGCAAGGGTAAGAAAGAACTAGGGCAAAAAGGATTGATTTTTGCCACTTTGACGGTTATACCCCAAACTTTCAAAAAGCGCCAACCACTACCTTTTTCTTCGAAAGTTTCGACTGACTGTTGTATTTTTTTGCAAGCATCCTCCAAGATTTCCGACACATCAGATTCATTGTAAATAGCTGTATAGAGGGACCAGAAATAGGCTCGCACGGTGTTGGAATCCCTGGTAAAATCTGCCACTAAACACAGTTGAAATTTACAATTGGTCAGTTGATCCAAGCAAGTCGTGATTAGATATTTAAGCGGACAATACAGTAGATTGAGCGCTCGAGATGAATCGAGACATTCAATTTTACGGAAATAAATTCGATGCGTATCATCATGCACCAACTTGCACCTTACTTCACCTTCAATATCTTTCAACTCGTTTTCGAAGAGTAAACACTCTGGTCGAAGATCGGATCGATGGTTGGGAAGATGATGGATCAAATCTTGCTGAGTTGCGTAGACCTTTCCACAGTATGCACACGTAAACGATGATTTTGAATTCATTTTCTTTTTCTTGAAAGAAAAATCGTTCATTCCTTTTATTATTATTCTTTTATTATATACGAAATAATTTTCCCCAAAAAAACACGAGGAAAAAATGAGGAGATAAATTGGAGTTCCTAAAAAAAAGACGAATTAGAATTAAGATACACTTAAAAAAAAAAAAGAATGTTCCTTACATAGGACTAACAAAATAAATGGAAATTTTTTGCATTTTATTTCTGGACCCTGCACGGGGAGTTACTACAACCCAAACGGGGAGTTACTACCAACCCATAAAGGGGAGTTACTGCCACCCTACAGGGGAGTTACTACCACCCGAGAGGGGAGCCAGTAGTGGAGATTCCCTACTCATATGGTGCATGTAGCCCTGCCCAACTGCACCAGGGTTGGGAGGCCGTGTGTTCGAGTCCAGAACTGCATCTGGACTGAATTTTCCTCGTCTGATCTCGCCTTATATAGGGGCCTCCTCAAAAAAAATTTTATTTTGGAAGAGCACCAACTTTTTTATTTTTGAAACAGTACCAATTTTTTTATTTTTTGGAACCGTGCCAACTTTCTTATTTTTTGGAACCGTGCCAACTTTTTTATATTTGGAACCGTGCCAACTTTCTTATTTTTTGGAACCGTGCCAACTTTTTTATTTTTGGAACCGTGCCAATTTTTTTTATTTTTGGAACCGTGCCAACTTTCTTATTTTTTGGAACCGTGCCAACTATCTTATTTTTTGGAACCGTGCCAACTTTTTTATTTTTGGAACCGTACCAACTTTTTTTTATTTTTTGGAACTGTGCAAACTTTATTGGTGTGATGCATCATGGGAAAAGTTTTCCCTATATAAGGAAAATCCGATGAAGAAAATTCAGTCCAGATGTACTTCTGGACTCGAACACACGGCCTCCCAGCCTTGGCGCAGTTGGGCAGGGCTATATGCGCCATATTAGAAGTTGCACATATGCTATGGTGCATGTAGCCCTGCCCAACTGCACCAAGGCTGGGAGGCCGTGTGTTCGAGTCCAGAACTACATCTGGACTGAATTTTTTTTGCTTGGATCTCTCCTTATATAGGGAAAATTATTACCCATGATGCATTGCACCGCAATTTTCCAAACGGGTGGTTGTCATGGTAACTGGAACCAGAATTGCCACCATTTTTCTAAGATGGCCCCCAGGTTTCAGTTTCAATTTCCGAAATTATTTAAAATGCCCATAACTCGGTAACCGTTGGTCCTAGAGCAAAACGGAGAGAAACTTGGCCCCCATGCATGATACCCCGCCCGCAATTGGCCTCACCTATCAGTTGGCCCGGTCAAAAATTATTTTGGCCACCGAAAAAAAAAAATTGGCACAGTTCCAAAATCCGAAATATGCCCGCAACTCGGGAACCGTCGGTCCTAGAGAGAAACCGTTCGGGATTTGACTTCCTTGAGCCGTGCCCTACGTGTAGCCCATCCCGGAAATTGGGTACCTCGAATTTCGGCCCACCCTGAAAATTCGAGAACTGTCGATCTTAGAGCGAAGCGGTTCGGGATGTGTGTTCCCCAGGCTGTACCCTATGCGTGATCCTCTCTACAAAAAAAAAAAGACACTTTCCCACCATCCTCCACATCAACTAAAACGAAAAAAGGTAGCCAAAGGCACACTCCTCCATATTGATGAAAACCGGAAGTGACGTCTCAACTTTCATCACATGACCGGAAGTGATGTCGTTACCCCCATTTTGATCACGTGATCGGGATATCGTCATAGAAGATAGCAAAAGCATTGATAAAGAATGAAAAAAGGTAGCAAAAGGCACTTTCCCATCATCCTCCAGATTAACGAAAAATCCGGAGCTGACACCCCCACTTTTCATCATGTGATCTGAAGTGCATCAATACCCCCACTTTGATCACGTGACCGGAAGTGACATCATAGGAGGAAGCAAAAAGTACTTTCCCACCGTCCTCCACATCGACGAAAGCCGGAAAACAGATAGTAAAATGCACTTTTCCACCATCCTCCAGATTGACGAAAAATGGAACCCCCACTTTTCAACAGATGATCGGAACTGCATCATTACCCCCACTTTTATCACGTGATCGGAAGTGGGGGGTATATATGTGTAACCGAATATCGTATTTTACCACTACTCGTAAAAACTTAAATTTTAGTTTTAAAAACCTTTATGTGAAGGTATTGACCAAGTAAAACGTCACAAAGACAAGCGTGAAACTGCCAAAACTACGGCAGCTCTCACGAGCTGAAGTAGTCTTCACGTAGCAGGCTAAACTTTGGAAGCTCGCAGGCACCATCTCAGTTTTTGATGAACTTACGAATACACTAAAAAAGTCGCCTCAAGACAGTACGTGATGGCCGGAGTGTGCAAAAATGCAGTAAACAATAGCCGGCAAATGCAGATGACATTATTTACTGTGGTGGCGAGTGTTCAGCAGGATTTCATTACGGCAATAGTTCAGTGAAAAAACACGCTAAAAAAAAGCTCTATAAAAAACTGGGGGTTCGATTCACGCAGGGAAAACATGAAAAAATTGTCTTCAGAAAATAGCGTAAAATCAAGTGCAATAAATGAAATGTACCTAACTGACAAGCTCAACAAAATGGAAAAAAAATGATCTGTGAAACTTTCCTGAAAACTGTGGAAAATATAAAGGATGCACTGAAGTTAGAAATTACAGACCTGGTGGAATCTCTCAACTACACAGATAAAAAATGTGAGGATTTAAAAGCAGAGAATGAAAAACTGAAGGTAAAAGTGAACAAATTAGAAACTCATTTAAGGTAACCTTGAGTGCAACAGAAACAAATCTAAGGAAGTGGAGGCAGAAGTCAAGGTACTGAAAATTCAGCAAAATGAGGCAGAACAATACTCCAGAGTGAAGAACATAGAAATATTTGGCGTAGAACTAGATCAATATGAGGGCTTGGGTCAAGTAATTGACAAGTTAGCAAGTTTTTTGCAGATGGAGAATTTCTCTCGTCAGGATGTGGCAAAAGATCACAAACTGCCAGGAACAGATGCAAACACATTAAACACCATAGTGTTTAAGTTCAAAGAGAGAAATCAGTGCGACGATATGTTGGATAAGAAAAAAGTATTTGTGACAAATGATGACATTTTAAAAAATGGCAATAACTCTGGAATCTACATAATAAACATTTAACTCCAAGCAACAAGCAACTGTTTTGGCAAGCGAAGCAGTTTGCCACAACAAATACCTACAAATTTGTGTTGTTTAAAAATGTCCACATAATCATGAGGAAAAATGAAGACGTTACTCATGTGAAAATAGTAAGGTCTGTAGAAGACTTGGTGGACTTGAGCCAATAATTCATAGTGTGTAAAACTGAACTACCATACCTTCAAAAATGGAGAACGAAGTTCTTTACATAAATCACATTGCAGAATACTATCTAGAGGTTGGACAACAGATTAAGAAATTAAAAGAGAACAATTTCAAAATTATGTAGCTAAATATTAGAACCCTTAGAAAAATCTGGCTAAAATTTCAAAACACGATTGAAAATTCTGATTTTGATACTAATAAGTAAAATTAGTGTTACAAAAGATGAAACAAATTTACATTCTTTGATAACTATGAAACTGTTTGGACAACTAGGAAGCCAGAGGCAGTGAAATTGTTGCATTTATAGCAAAAAATAAATAATTTGAATATGAGTTTACAAATATCAAAATAGAAACAAATGATGGCCTGCATATAAGTTTAAAACAAATGCTTACTTAGAACTTGCTTACAAATGCTTACTTCATGTACAAAAAAATGATAACAAATTTGGATCGATTTATCAACCAAGCAAATCATTTCTTGAGAAATCTTAAAGACTCTGAAAATATAATTTGGTTCGGTGACATATAACTTGACATCTTAGATAGCAAACCAAGTGAAAGAAATAAGACAAAAATAAATTCCCGAGATAATATGAAAACATGTTAACAGAATAGGGTTTTGAAAAAAAGAAAAAGTCACCTTCTAGAGAAGAAGTAAATGCGGACAAATTAAACTTTTAATTGTATTGGCCACTTTTTTATTAAAAGTAAAATTGTCACCAGCAAAGGATGGATCATAAGAGAGAAAAACATTATGTTACTGGGTTAACACTAAACTTGAACAAAAACAAGTTCGATGACAACCAAACAGTATCTGAAAAGATAATCAGGAAGGACAGTGCAATAATCAGAGCATTAAAGGAGATAAACTGGCAGGTCCTAACCGACTTTCAGAATGTGAATAGTACATATGATGAAATTGATTCTCGTATTTCCAAATTTTATAAAGAAAAAACTAAAAGTAAGTATATTGATATAGCAAATGCGAGGAAAGATGCAAAAATGGCTTCAAGGGGAAAAAAGGTAGATGCAGAAAATATAAAAGATATTAACTATAAAAATAAATTGTAGAATATTAGAAGAAAAAAGACGATATAAATTTACTTACACAGTACAAAAAGTTAATATTGAAAGTTCAAAAAGATATCCACTACAAAAACAAAATTATTTTCGGTGCATTATATGTGTTGATCTGGAAAAAAATAAAAACGTGTGGACTACGGTAAAAAAATTAATTGTAAATTAAACCAACTGTTCAGATGAATTGATTAAAAGAAACTTCAAAATAGAAAGCTTGGAGCTATACCAACTGAGAAACGATCTAAATGAAAATTGTGTGCATCAAGCTGATAGACTGAAATTAAAGTATAAAAGAAAAGGCGCTAAAGTAGAGAAGCAAAGACAAAACTATCTTAAAATAGCTTTTCAAATTAAAAAAACAAAAAGTGAATGAAATTGAAAAAACTATACAGGAACTGCAAAATAAAGACTGTTGGCTGTGATGAGTTTATTGTAAACTAGAGGAAGCCCATGCCATGCACAGGGCTGGTCATGAATTAAGTTTACAGACCCACTTTTCCTGACACACTTAAGCAAATAGGAGTTGTCTTTTTGAATCCCATTGAGAAGACTGAAACGGGTGTAATTGAAAACATTTACGAACATTCCCTCTCCAATATTCTGGGTGGTCGTGGAAGTTTCTTCCCCACTCCCCCTCCCATTTTCGTGCACAGGGCTAAGAAATGCTTCCACGGAATTAAGGTTCCGCAATCCAATTTTAGCGCACAGTGGCTGACAAACGCTGATTTTCGTTCACTTCGCTCACTCACTCAACGCATACCATGGCTCAAAACACTAGATGCACCATTTTAAAAATTGCTGAGGTCAACATCGTTCCTGGGCACAACGCAGCCGCGACCCGTTTTCCCGTTTACCCGGAGCTCAGCTGTGAAAGCCTTCATCTGCGAATTAAATAAGCCATAGGATCATTTCCAGCTGCCAATTTCATATTACCCATCAACAATCAACGGTTTGCTCTGCACGGGGGCGGTCATGAATTATGTTTATAGACCCACTTTTCCTGGCACTCTTAAGCAAATAGGAGTTGTGTTTTTGGATCCTACTGAGACTAAAAATGGGATAATTTTAAACATTTATGAACCTTTCCCTCCCCCATCCTGGCAACCTTGGACACTGGCTGACAAACGGTGATTTTTGTTGGCCTCAGTGACTGAATCTGCGCATCGAGTGGCTGAAATCACAGGATGCACTGTTTAAAAAATGTGCGCGCTGAACCATCTTTGCATGAAACAATTTTTCTGTAGGAAGTAAATAATAAGATTTTATGGAACAAAAGTTGAAACCTTTAGCACGGCTGCTTTGGCATTTTTTTTCCTGGGAGAGGAAAGAAGTAAATCGGTGGCCTATGGCTCATTGTTTTGTTTTCACTCACAGAGCTTTGATTGTAGATGACTACTTTGCAATGATAGCAATGATCAGCCTCGTGCTTAGCAGTGATTGTTGTTGTCCACTTTGAAACAATTCAGCTCAGCTCTGGAAGCTTTCATATGCGAATTAAATAAGCCATTGCATCGTTTCCAGCTGTCAATTTCGAGGCCTGCTGGCTCGAAATTAGTCCTGCTGGCCTTGAAATTAACAACGTAGCTTAGTTTGATTTAAAACTACACGCAATTAGCTGAAAAAACGGATTCTTTTATATTACCCATCAACAATTCAGACTATAGTTTTCATTTTTTAGCACGTGCATCAGGAATTGTTACGCACTGTAGCAAACATTACACGTGCACGAAAACAATGAAAAGCGAGTAAAGTGAATGTCTGGAGGTTTTAATATTTTCTTATCAGCTCAGCCGGGATCCAGAATTATTATATAGATCATTAAAAAATTCTGCGAATAATACTGAAAATGTCATTAAACTGAATATAAATTGCATCACAGATATTGGAAATGGCCAGAAAAGTGAAAGGTTTACACTCTGCCCTCCATTTTTTTTAAAAAGGACAAAAAAACAACAACATGGATAATTGCAGGCCTATTGCGTTACTACCAGCTGTTGGAAAAATCATTTAAAATGTTTTATGGCTCAACTTAACGAATTTTTAAGAAACAATAAAATAATAAGTACACAACAATTCGGTTTTCAGAAAAAAAAGGGACACAAACGAAGCCTTAAAAGAAGTAAATCAACAGATTGCATCATTTGAATCCTTGGAAAGTGTTATTCCTAAAAATAAAATAAAAAAATACGGTTTACATGGGAAAATGTTGCACCAAAATTGATTATGGTATTAGTGAATTGACACCAGTATATTATAGAGTACCCAAGGCTCAATGCTAGGCCCGGTTAGTTTTTAATTTATGTGAATGATTTAAATGAGAACAATAAATTAAATATTATACTATTTGCAGACGACATTCTTTACGTGGAAATTCAAGACCCCTATGACAGGTTGGATCCAAACCTAAAGAAGGACTAAATAAAATTCAAGATTGGTGCATTAGAAATGCACTGTGGACTAGTGAAGAAAAGACTAAAGGAATCGTATTTAAAACTAAAAATAAAGTAGACAAAGAAGGGAACATAGTTTTGCACAATTGCGATAATGTTAAATGTGATAAAAATTGCAAAAGTATCGCGTTTGTCAAACACGTTAAACATACTTAGAAAAATAAACTGCTAATTTTTTAGGCTTGGGTTCAGTCGCACTTGTAGCATACAAATGAAGTATATGGGTTTGCCAACAAAACAGTTCTTGAACAATTACAGAAGATACAAAATAGGGCACCAAAAATTTTATTTGCTAACAGATTTATGCATAAGACAAAAGACATTTTCCGTAAGTTAGGAATTTTAAATGTAGGGCAGCTAAGGGATTTTATGATAATTAAAATAACTTCTTTAAAATTAATGATAAACATATAGCTAAACTGGAAAACCAAACTGGAAAACTGGAAAACAAAACTTCAGGAGCTCAAAAGGAACAAATATGAGAAAAATTTGGAAAACATTTATACTCTTGGCAAATAAAATACCAAAAGAATTTTGGGAAACTAACAAAATTGGACAAATAAAAAAATGACCAACCAGTGGCTTCTTGAAAACGGCTACGCTTAAAGAAAAAATTGTCTTTTCTATACGAATGATTTATTTTTCATCCACAACTTACTGTAGCTTTACTAGCTTACATTGTAAGAATAATGTATTAATATTTTTTCGTGTTGAGTTAAAGGGATATACCTCCCAGCACCATTTTTCTCGATCATCCTCATCAAGTATGGCCCCAAAGGTCTATTTACTTACCGTCAGTCTTTCCCTTGCTAAAATTCCGTTTTAAAATGTGGCGTCTAGGAGATTTTCTGTTGAATATTACTAACTTTATTTACGTTCGTCCCGAACATAAATGATGCAACGCGCGCCTACAATGACCTTGGAAGTTTATCTGTGTGTGCGCAGTATTAATTTTAATCGTTTGCTAGTAATTACTATGAGATCAAAAATATAGAAGGCTAATGCAGTAAAAATTAAAATTAATTATTCCAATAGATGTCCGAAGCAAAATTATAAGACGCTATTCTAGAAAATTATAAATTGTGATTTTAAAATACAAGAATAATTCCAGTTTTTGACGACACAATCATTGGGTTGAGGGTGGCTGGACTATTAGGCGCAATGCCAATTGAGACAGTAGCTACGTTTATCCCTGCAAGGAACGAAGCTACCGTCTCAGTTGACCTTAGCTATGGTAAATACGCGGATGTGATCGTCGCGTGGGTGTAATAAGGCAGGCGGTATGTTGCTTTAAATGTTTATGTAGGAATACTCTATGTAAAAGATGTCAACTACACACAAGCTCTTTCTGTGCTTAGTGGCCTTGAAAATATTTTGTAAATCAAAAAACTACAGGGACTGCTGGATCCCTACGAGGAGAGTGTTTAACCAGGAGTGGCATGAAAAACTGATGGTCTCCTCCCAGACTACGGTGTGGACCTGAAGTCCTAGACGCAAAATGAACCACACTGCCACTAGAATGAGAAGAGGGTTCATTAGACAATGCATCATTACCAGTCGGCATCTTTGATGCACACTCAAGCTGAATATTCCTATCTTGCAAAGGCGGTCCATAAGTAATGTAAAGATTGACATAGTTGCATCGCCACGGCTCTGAAGAACTGTCACATGGTGAAACCGTGCGAACACTGTACCATCGTGGGACAATACCGAACATTTCCTCCAGCATTGCGCGGCACTTGGCCGAAAATACTTATAGCCCAAACTACATGACTAACCAGGAATTTTGAAGTACCACTAAAAGTTGAAGTTGGCTTAAGTTGTAACTGCTATTTGCTTTCAATCGTGGTTCTTAAATCTGGCCTCAAAAGATCTATAGCACTACAAAGAGCACGACCTTTCAGCAATTTTCATGGGTGTACAAAAGTAGTGGTATGTGGTGTAACGTGGGAAGCGAACGGAAATTGCACGAGAGCTTGCTTGCGAGTTGCTCCGCCAAACAATTCTGCCTTAACAGAACATGTAAAGGTTTTAACAATATTCTCTGTCACTCCCTTGGTTGAAGGGTGGTAAGGAGCAACACATACGTAATTAATTTCATTTTGAGTCATAAATTTCTTGAACTCATTAGAAGTCTGCTAAGGTTCATTTTCAGTAACGAAAACTCTAGTAAGTCCTTCAGAACTGAATAATCTATGCAACACAGTTATGGTATGCGTGCTAGTAGTACTAGTCATATAAAATACTTAAGGTCATTTCGAGTAGTCACATACAACAAAGTACATGTTTCCTCCAATTGGCCCACAAAAGTCAGCATGTAAATGCTCACAACCTCCAGCTGGCCATGGCCATACATTCTTCGGAGTTTGTCTCGATTCTTCCTTATCCTGTAGACATATGTTGCAAGATTTCACAATGTCCTTCAATCTCTGTCCAGATTTGGCCACCACACGTGAGACCAGGCTAGAGTTTTCATCTGAACAATGCGATAATGCCAAATGTACAACTCTTGGAGGATTTGTGGACGCAGCATCGCGGGAATGGCTGCTCTGGTTTCCCAGATCCAACAATTTTGCTCAACAGTGAGCTCCAATTTCCTTTGAAAATTAGGCCAAAGCTTTACATCACTGGTGTTAGGCCAATGTAATTGAGTATGGCGTAAAACCTTAGCTAGGAAAACCTCAGTTTTAGTAGAATGTTCAAGTTGAGATTAAATACCGGATAAAGTGAATATATCTGATGTTCATGACCTTAATAGAATCCTTTTCAATTTCAGATTGTACAGTATCGGACAATAAATTTTACCTACCTAAAAGTTGGCTTTGCTGTAGTGCCAGTTTATGCAGTACTTTGTCCTGTCAAGGAATTGTACTGTTAGGCATTCATTGTTTCATGTATCGAAGCAGGCCTTGTTAAAACCCTGCGTACCAACCTACGACGGCAAATCGCAACAATTATTGTTATTCGAATGGGAACACAGAGGTAAATACGCAAAGGCCATCGTATCATCTGGGAATTGTAGTGACGATGGGGAGTTTGTTTAATTGATAAAGGGGGTAGCCTTAACAGGTTGGAGATCTGGACTTGAACTGCAATCGTGATTTTCATTTTTTTTGGCTGATTAGAATTGTTCTTCTTGGCACGACACGTTTCTACTACACTCTGTACAGATCAAACTATTTGTCCAATAAAATTGGTTCTTAGCTCATTTAAAGGTATTGCTCCGTAGATGTGCCCTTTGTATAAGGCCTTTTCTAATTGGTCAAGTAAATCAGGGCTAGGGAGCGCTAAACAAACAGATTCATTGTTTTACATTGTTCTAAACATTTTTATTATGCAACAATGCCAGTCAGCAAATGCCAGCTGCAAGACGTAGACTGAAGATTTAAGGGTTTGTTTTTGTATTGATTTGTGGAAACTGTAATTCATAAATATACAAAACGTTAAAACAAGCAAATCTAATTTGCATGGTACACCAAAGTAGCACGAATTAGTAAACAAAACGAACTAGTTTGATGATTAAGGTAAGGTTTAACTGATTCCAAGTCAAAATAGCAAAGGAATATAAATTTTGTTAAATGCTGCCTATGGACGTTTTCTTTTGGCCGTGTCAGTATGGCTCAGCGGTAGGACCTCGGTCCTTTCAACATTTCAAATGTCGTGGGTTTGATTCCCCGCTCAGGCAGTCTGACATATAAGTCCAAAAGGCAACGTAAATAGGTTTGAATCTGTATTTATTTAACACAAAATGTTCTCTGAGGTTTCAGATACTGCAGTGTTACTGTACTGTTTAGTCCACGTGAAACCTTATTGCTGTTTCTGACCATTATACACATAAATACAACAATGGGGTAAAAAGGCGATTTGGCTGCCCCATCACATCAGAAAGCCTGGGGGGTAGAAACCCAAGAAAAAAATGGGGAGCAGGAGTAGTAAGATAAGTGTACGTATGAGCACACTTCCGGTCACGTGACCACAGCCGCCATCTTGGATTATGACGTCACTTCCGGTTTATGACGTCACTTCCGGTTTTTGACGTAAATTTCCAGTTTTTTAACGTCATTTCCGGCCTAAGAAGGTGTACGTACCAACACACTGGAAATGCCGCCATCTTGGATCCGCCATATTGGATCTATGACGTCACAAACCGGAAATGACGTCAAAAACCGGAAATGACGTCAAAAAATGCATTTTTCACCGGAAATGACGTCGCAGGTTTAGTGATTTACCCACCCAACATGATTTACCCTTCTTACCCCTATTTACCCATCTATACCCCTCTCATATATTGAAAACCCAAGAAAGTACTCGAAGGTATTAGATATCCTCCTCAGGTATTCGTTTTCACCAAAGAGAAATAGTCAATGAACATTAAATTGTTACGTCGTTCTTTTTGTGTCAAACGGTTTGCAGTCGAGTTGAACACACTATGTTCCTTTAAGCTCACTCGTACAAGAGCGACAACCAATTTCCCCACATAATTAGCATTGAAAGTGAATTCTTGAGTCATGAGTCACGCACGAACAGAAGGGAAGAAAAAGGAAAAACAACTTTGCTTATCAACAAAACCAGTTCGTGATCGTAAAATTAGACCTAGCGTGTCGTCTAACGTGTCTACAAAAAAAAAACCAGTCCAAGTTAGCCTTGAGTCATGTTTCAACTCGTCTACAAAATATGATTGTGTAAAAATAAATCTAGTCCATTATCTCAATTAAAGCTGAATTATAATAGTAAAATGTCCAGTCCGTGCAAATTTTCTAAGTCCTACTTTACGAAAAAATTGGGCATGGATTTGTGGTAATTTCCTTAAAAATACCTAACAGTGAAGTCTAATTGACTTCACTCGTTAGGAAGGAATGAACTAATTCCTTCCTAACAGAAGCTAGATAGGCTGTGTTTTCGCGCGGGCATGTGTCTATGTAAAGGAAGGGAGCGAATTCACCAACTTCTAAAAGGTGGTGACAACCCTTCTAGACCATTTAGAAATTTTCAAAATTTAGGAAAGTACAAAAAAAAAATGGTCCAGGCACTCAATTAAGAAACATGTCTTTAAAATTTTGAAGTTAATAAGCAAATTTTGCGCAAATTTTGAAAATACATAAATTTTGTAAAGTTAAAGTCACTGCATTTGTATATGTAAAAACTAGTGTGAGTTGAGAGGAGGGTGTGGGAACTGTGGGACAAAAGTCCCTTGATTCTGTGCTGTACCAGGACGAAAAATTCATATTCTTTACAGTCATGTGTTCATGTTTGTTATCTCAAATAAGCAAGGATAGCACAAAAGAAAAATTCGTACAAAGTAGTCATGAATTGTTCTATCCTTGATTATTGAGGTAACAAACAAGTAACACAAGTATGAAAATTAGACACATTCTTCGTCTTGGTACAGTTCACATATAATATTTTATTTTAATTCAAAATTTCAAAAATTTCAAAAAAAAATTTCTTCATAGACTTCTTCATCGAATTTCGACTCGGAACCTAATAAACGAAAATACAAAAAAAGTGAATTAATAAGAATAAAATATTACAAAAGAAAATTAAACACGTAACATCAAATAAAATAAACTAAAAAGAAAAACAAATATCTAACAACATACCAATAGATAAAAGAGAAAAGAAAATCTCCCGTGAGTATATTTCTAAAACATAAATAAAAAAAAATTAATACGAAATAAACAAAATCATAACCATAATCTAACCATAAACTAATGTTGATATTACTTACATTGAACCTCCCCACTGGTCGGTACATGTTTTAAACTTGCCTTTGTGGTTCTTATCATAGACGAAAATCAAACCATTTTTCTTGGCGTTTCTGGGAGTGGGGGTGGAGGGAATGAAAACGTAGTTTCTCTAACATCACCTCGTTCAGTAACGTCATCACGTTCAGTAACAGGTGGAGGTGGTAAGACAAAAGACGAATTTCTTGTCACCATTGTCACTGGTGGCACGCTTGTTGGGAGACGGGGTGGAAGAGACGTACGTACTGGTACCAAAGGAATTTCATACCCATCTGTAGAAGAACTTGTCTACACGATCGGTGTGTATCCTCCCGTGGTTGGCATATCAGAGATTCCTGTAGAGCTCCATGGAGCCAGTCTTTGTAAAATCACAAAGACCAGTACACCACACATCACCCCATAGAATACAGCAAAAACCAAGTTAACTACAAGACCCGTCATGGCTGAATGACTAATTCTCGAACCGAGCCAAATGCTCGTCTTATTGTTTTAGATTCCTTCACCAAACCCCACCAATCACACATCGTGTGAACTAAAATAGTCCCAAATGGACTTTGTGAAGACACATACGTCACCAGTTATTGAGATGATCCCATAGACAAAACAAAAATGTCACTTACCTTTAAGTGCCACACATCACGCAGAGCCCACACTCTAAACATGCAGGGGCCGAGACAGCCTCCACCACGTCACCAACGACGTGGAGGCCCATGGGTAGGGTGACGTGACACTGCAAGCAGACAGAACGAATAACAACAAAACGAAATACAACACAAACTCATAACGAAAATAAAAAGACACGTTAACATAAACAAAACGAAAAATAAAATAATCGAAAAACTACCGTTGAACAGATAATCGTATGGCGGATGGCGAAGACCGTCTGTCCCGCCAAAGACGCCTGGAAAAAAAATATAGAAGATACACCAACAGCACAAAATTGAAAAAAAGGTAGAAAATTCCCTAAAAATACCTCAACAACGTCCCACAAAGTTTGGGGCATCACCAGCCCCTCATCAGGGACGAAGCATTCGTCCCCGTGCTAAGAAACACAGAAAAATATAGATTATGATAAATCATCAACCAAAGGAACAATTCGTTTTTAAATTCACTCACCATACATCTCAATACAAATTCTGTGAAAGTCAGTCTGCATAACGCTGGATGGGTTAGCACGACCATTTTCCTAGGAACAATTCGTTTTTAAATTCACTCACCATACATCTCAATACAAATTCTGTGAAAGTCAGTCTGCATAACGCTGGATGGGGTAGCACGACCATTTTCCTAGGAACAATTCGTTTTTAAATTCACTCACCATACATCTCAATACAAATTCTGTGAAAGTCAGTCTGCATAACGCTGGATGGGTTGGCATGACCATTTTCCTGCGTTGCTAAACTGTAAATGAGACGCATACTAACCGATATTCAGTTTCATACCAAGAGACCCTAGGGCATAATTTTCTGACTATTTTCTCAAGTAGACAAAAAAGAGATCATGAAGGCGTGCACAAAACGAGGCCAACCAATTGTAGTTAAGCCTTCAGGGACGAAACCTCCGCTTCTGACGCAGTAGACGGGAAAATAGACCATTTAGTTAAAAAAACAAGGTTACCTGTTCCTATCTATGACGTCAGAAATGTAGAAATTGTTCCCTCCCACACAACACGTCAGAAGCGTAGCAACCTTGTCAGAGCCAAATTTGGCATACTTTCCCTGCTATAAAATGCCTCAGATCCGTGTAAAAATTGTCACAAACAAATTATCAAAAGGCCACTTCAGTCCTTCTTCACTGCTCTCCAGGTAAGTCAATACATTATTGCTCTTCTCTTAGCTCTTATTTGTTTAAAAAAAATTAGAACTTAGACCTAAAGCTATATTATTTTTGTTTACCCTTACCAGGTTTAAAAGGTATAGAAAATACGGAAATATGAATTTTACGAATTCATGAAATTACAATTTTACGATTTAGGAGGTGCGCACAAATTGTTAGTCACTGTACCTGGTGCGGGATTGTACGTTCATATCAGACGTTTCGAAATTACCGACGAGGGACTAGTTCACCTTTTAAACGGGGTAAAAATATCACATGACTGGACTCGGTTTTATAACCGTTTAAGTGCGTGGCAATTTCTTTCAAATTTACCTCAAACTCTTTACCAGTCAGAAAACTTGAAAATATACGTCTCGTTTCCCACAGGGTACGTTACATTCCAAACACCAACTTATAACGGTTGTGTCGTAATGTCGGAACTCCAATTTACGAATCTCGCACATGCAGTAAAACGAGTTAACGAGTGGCTATTTTCAAATCTTGACGTACATTTCCGTTTCAATGAAAAGTGATTTTCTTTTCTTTGTTCACAGAAAAAGAGCACCAATGGGTGATTTTGTTTTAAATTTGGGTGGGAATTTATTATTGAAAATAAATTATTCCAAATTAACTGCTCAAATAACCAAATTTTTAGTCGTAGACGGCAGTTACGTGATTCACGAGAGCCAATTTTTCTTGGTATCTCTACAAGAATGGCAGAAAATAGAACCGATGTTACCTTCTTTCGCGGAGGAAGGCCTCTTTAATCAATCAGGCACACCGACCCTACTGTACCTTTCGACCGAAGCATTAGTGACTCTTGACGACAACAAAGATTTTATTTTATTTTCTGATAATGGGTTAATAACTTTAACGGCTCAGCAGTTAAACGTCTTGAAAGAAAATATTGACCTCGATTTTGAATAAATTATTTTCTCAACGAACTTTTTTATTTACTTTTTTTTTCTAGGGAAATTTAGTGCGTTCTGTATGGCAATTCCTCTACTCCCCATAAAACCAAAACATTCGGTTCATCTTGGGAATAATTTCTTTGCTCAGGTGTCGGAATTTAACAATAGCCTTAAAGTCCATGTGAGACGTTTTACAGTTAATCCTGTGAGATTCACGGCGACCGCATATGGTATTTCGTTCAGTCCCGAAGATTTCTACAATATTAGCGCTCTCTTTCCAAGCTGGTTACCGATTATTGAGCAAGAAAACCCACTCGCGGTTTTGATTGAGTCGTCAAAGTGCACGGTCACCTGTTATCATTCGCAAGCTTTGAACAAAACCATTGTGAATTTCGTTAATGCGTACAGGAAGTCCGTGGATTTGAACGTTGATCAATTTAAAGTCTTAATAGACTCGGTCGACCAGCTGTCGGAATGGATTCAACTCTTGTCGTATCAGAATTAAAAATTTTCAATAGAAAATTAGACTATATCGTGACGTGTAATGCAGTCACGATCAACGGACTTTATTACATCAAGGAACTATCATTGGTCGGCCACGATTTAAAGCAACATTTTATTATCAAAATACCGAAATCGGTACTAGAATCAGACATCACTGAAAAGGAACGAAGAACTATTTCGTATTGTGAAAAGTTCATTTTACAACAAGAGTTGAAAAATAAGGCGCTAGACACTCCAATCTTCGTTGTGACAATGAAATCAAGCGGCTGCAATGTGTCTCCACTGGAACTGTGTTTTTTGTCAAGGGGGACAAATAATTAAAGGAATACCTAGAGAAAAAATGTAACGTAGCTTGCGAGGAACTGCCTACTAACACCCCATTGGCTCCCTCTTACTGTGAAATGGACAGATATCATTTCTGTCCTAATCACGTAGCCGCAGCTTGCAGCTTTTTTAAAGCAAAATTTTATTACAAATTCATTTCGCGGAACTAATTTTCAAAATTTTTCCCACCCATATTTAAATACCTCTCACCCGTCACCCAATCATCAGAACGCACAACAACGAGCATGGACCAACACTTCTCCTCACGCGTCTCTCCTCAGTCAATTGCGCAACATTTCGATGAGGGTGCAGCTCCCACCGTCCAGCCACCATGACCAGCCGACTCCGGCATCGCCCGCCCGCCACAACCAGCCGACTCAACCGTTCACCCGATGGAGGGCACGTCACCCACTGAGCCACATCCAGAACTCCCCACTCCTGCCGCTGAACAGCCTCCTACGACGGTCGGGGAAAGCAAGTGCCGTTCCACACGT
>JAHWFP010052279.1:17071-32913 GCA_023313725.1 Lithobius niger | reverse complement strand
CAAAGCCATGTTGTCCGGGGACGAGTCAGGGTCGTGGTGGGTGACACCGGATCAAGCCAGATCACGCTGAATGAAGCATTAACCACTGGTTAAAGGTTCTGTCGTTGTAGATGATTAAAATGAAAGGATTCGTGAAATTAGGTGAAATATTGAAAACGCTATTTGCTTTCTGCCACTCCCAAACAAAAAAATAAATGACAAAGCTGGCGAGCTAAAGGTTTGGATTTTGTTGTAGAAAGACGTATTTCTGTATTTCCGGTGGAAACACCAGTATTCACCTGTATTGTAAGTGCTTGGAGTCCGGGACAAGTGATGCGCTGATTGAGTGAGCAAAGCGAACGAAAATCAGCGTTTGTTAGCCACAGTGTGCGAAAATACACATTACACAGACGTTATACGCGTTTTCCGCGACAAACTCATCAGAGAGCAAACGGTCCCAATGTTGCAAACTGTGTATCAAACACCAGCTAATCCTATAATAGAATTTACAGCGGTTTGCATATGTTTATTAAGGAGTATGGACTTCGAGTCAATGTACTTTGGCGTTTGATCGCCATCACGTTATTCTCTTGACCTTTCACATCGTGTCGCCAATAAATTCAGAACGTATATTCCTAAGGTACCTAGAATGGATCCAGCGTTATAATCTTCTCTGACATTTATAAACCAACACATTAATTGAATGAGCTACAATCACATAAAACCAATCTTATCAAAAATTTCGTATAAGGCGAGGCCTTTTTTAGTGAAAATATTCTTCGGTTGAGTCTGTGTTCCCCCCGTAGTATAATTCTAGGTCAGGGCTTACAACCTTCATATAGGCTTACCTCATTCCTACGGAACCTTTTTATTCACGATATTGTTATTACGTAACCATTTTGTCATAGTGACGATAGTAAAAAGGTGACTAAAAAAATTATTATTATTATTATTATTATTATTAAATAACATTATTATTGCATCTTCCTTCCCCCCAAAGTTCAACATTCGGTGCGATCAATCGAACGTTTTTTTTAAAACCTAAAGTTTCAAATTAACCGTGTAAAGCAGCATGGATTGACGCCAAGGGAGTAAGGAAGCGAACGGTGTTCAGCATAATTTAAAAAGTGCGATTGGCGTGCTTGCGTTTTTGTACCTTAAAGCCCTAACCAGGCAGAAGTAAATTTCAAGGGAAGTAACGCGTTACTTAGTGCATACGAGCTTAAAGTTGCTTCAATCGTACGGTTAGTGTTGCGTTTAACGACAATTTTGACGTCTTTGTTACAACATCCCGCATCGTGAAGCAGCCGCGATCAGCACAGTCTGGTTTTGCCTTTACTCCTACACCTATACAGGGATGAGAAAAGCGCCACATGACAGATGATTCAAAGGTCTATTTTCGTCGCTGTACATTGATATTTCGACCCTGAAATTTGTGATAAAAAGATCTGAAAACTGTTCCATGATGTCAAAGTTCGCTCAAACATTTACTGATCCGGGAAAATAATAAAAAATTAACTTGGTTACAAAAAAAAATAGAATTAAACTAAAATGACGACGTATTTTGCATCATACTTAGTATCAGCAATGTAGATCTCAAAATCGGTAGTCTTGAACAAGTTGAACATACGAAAAAAAAACCTGTAAAATTATAAAAGGATGTCAAACATTCGCATTTCTTGAAGCACGTCGGTGCGCGGATTGAGCGAACAATGCGAGTGATTTCTGCGTATAGTAATCCTTTTTACTGTAAATGCCCTACAGATATTAGAAGGAATTTGATGAACCAGTAATTGGGAGAAACAAATGAAATAAATCCTAATATTCAGTACATCTATTCAGTGAAGCTCAGGACCGAATAAACTATTTGAAGCATGGATCGACGCCAACGGAGTGAATCTAGCGAACGACATGGGTGGAAGGATACGCTCTGTAATCTTTTTAAGATTAAAGATAAAAGTGGGCGTTTAGAAAGAAGTTTTAAAATCATTAGTGGGTTGAGCAATGTCGATTAAGTTGACTGCGGGGAGGGGGGGAAGGTGGGATAATAATAATAATGATAATCATGATAAAATTTATTGCTGCACGTGAAAGTACAGGTGATCAACACAATGCCGGGATAAAAAATGATTGTGCCACAGGGGAATTTGTTACTTAGGAATTCTAAAATAAAGATACGGTAAAAAGCTGGGTCGTGCACACGCCTCGTGCAGAGGGCAGGGGCAACTTTATACTTTTTTCTGGGGCCCGTTTTTTTTTTGGGGGGGGGGGAGGTTTTTTTTACACCTTTTAACTCTTATTGCTTCCCTTTTGGTGATTTTAACCTTCTCTGCTCCTCTTTACACCACTTTCTTAGTCATTATTGTCCCTTTTTTTGGCCTTTTTGCACCACTGCACAAGCAAACAGCGTCCCCCCCCCCCATATGTGCACGTCCCCCTGGGTTAAAGTGACTTGCCTTCTTGGCCCCTAATCACCGCAAACGACTAAAGTATCAGTGAGCTGGCGTCAAGGTATTTTACTGCCAAGGCCGATTGGAATAAAAGCTCCGTTTGTTGTTCGAGGGACGACGTTTTTACCGCCGTGTAACACACCTCTGTGTGTGAGAAGGCAGGGTCGAGTTCTTCGTCAAACACGTACGACGGTAAAACGTCATACATGCGTAGTACAACACGGCTTGTTGTGGTGCTTTTTCTTAATAAAGAACGTGTTGTTGTCAGACTTTGTTAATCAGTGCTGCTTCTCGAAAATACAAATAAACGCCAAGATTAACACGAATCTTCGAATTAAATTGAGAGCTTAAGCAGTAAAGGATAATACACGTTATCTACAAAATAACACGTAAAATTATTCGAAGCACAGTGTTATTTTCATAAAGTCTGATGGGAGTTCAGTCATTTATCATTTCATTGCGATTTATTATTTATTTTATACAACATTGAATTCGCTAAGACACAATGTGTGCAGCTTACAAGCTTTAACACGTATCAAGACATTTTTTTTTAAACTGACCGCAACTAAAATAATATTTTAACAAGGAGGTACAAACGCACTGGTTGGCATGACAAATCCATAAACTGCGTGTTTATTGTTGGTGACGAGATGATCCTCCACGCCCGAGAATCGTTGTCAAACACGCTCGACGGTAAAACGTCATACCTGCGTACTACGACTCGGCTTGTTGTGCTTTTTCTTAACGGGCGTGTTGTTGGTCATATTCGGCACGCAATGGGCTGACGTCAAAATGATGTCAGAGTCGCGAAGCACGACCGTCGAACGGTAATGTCACGTACCGCCATCGATGATTGTTCATTATTAACAAAGCAAGGATACTTTCGCGAATTGTTTATAATAAAGCCCTTTGATAATAATAATTTGATCGCGAAGTAAACCTAAAAACATTACAGGAAATTATGGTTTCGAAACGGTAACTTTGCGTAAGTTTATTTGCATCTAAGTCCAGAGATGACCAGTGGGTCTACACAAGGGAATAGAGCAGTGACATTTGCCGCCATATTGGCACCAGTATGGGTTTTGGAGGGCATAACTACAAGGTGCACTACATAAAAATGGAGGGAAAAACAACGGAAGAGCGGTTTCTTAGCCTTAAAATAACGTTGTTTTCTCCAACAACAAAAATAGCGCGTTTTAGGTCTAAGAAATCACTCTTCACAGCATCGGCTTCAGTATGACGCCCTTCTGTTTCTCTCTGCAGTGCCCCTTGCAGCTAACCCATTACGCCTCTAGCATAGAGTTATATACAATAATACTACGTCGTGTCACTGCTTTATAGAGGGGCCAGTCGGGAATTGGGTGACCGCGAACCACTTTTTTTTTGGTGACGTTTCGCTCCAAAAGTAGAGTAGCATCACACCCCTTAGCTTGAAAGGTGAGATTTTGGATTTTGATGTATGGTGGAGGATTCCCACTTGTCCTTTTATATCATCGTTACTACTTTTCTTGGGAAGGGGAGGGGGAAGAGGCAGGTTACAGATAAAAATTTCTACATTGGGAAATACGGTTTTAAGTTGTATGCAAATATTGTATGCAGAGGGTAAGGGAATTGGTCCTCCAAACTTTCAGGCGACATGTCAATAAACGTGTTATTTTTGTTTGTTGAATGACTAGGAAGGGAGGGAGGGGGATAAGGACGACAGTGGAAGAAATTTCACAGGGGAATGAACAAAGACAAATATAGGAGGTCTGGGGGAGTAGGGGAGTGCCGTTAGATACCCTAATGCGGTCCGGGCAAATATTGTCAAGGAAGTTATTTAGCATTATGGTAAGTGAGTATAAGTGATTATGAGTTTTGGGGTTTCATGGGTGGGGGGGGGAGGGTGTATAGTTGGTTAGTAGGTAGTTAGTAGCTAGCTAGAGTTAGTTAGCTAATTTATTAGCTAGTTAGTTAGCTAGTTTTAGCTAGTTAATTAGCTAATTAGCTAGTTAGTTAGCTAGTTATTAGATCAAAGATTAAATCAAAAACCTGATGTAGCAATGGTCAAGTTTTTTATATAACGTCTGAGGTAATAGTCGGTAGGATCAGCTTGGCAACCAATGCAGGAACTTGGCGACAGCCTTTTTTGTTCGGGTATCACTACTTTGATTGGCTGAAACTTAGCGCGTTCTTTTACCATTGTGGGTTTTGTTTTAGATATCACTTCTTCTGTTTTTTTTATTGCATTTTGTATTTTTGCCAATACCTAGTTAGTGGTTTAATAATTTTAATTTTTTATTTTGAGCTTGCGCTTTTTTCTTAGTTTTTTTTTGGTGCATTTTTGTTAATGAACTTGTACTCAGTTGCCTGTTGTTTTCATTTTTAAACAACAATTAAATTCCCTTTTCTAATGTGTTGGCCAGTGAATAGGACTGGAGATATGTTTGCTGGAATGAGGACTTCAATCAAATAAAGTGAAGCATTTGGTGATTTGTATTCAACCATCAACAACAAGTATCGCGCCCATTTTATCGACAATGTTAGTATTGCGATAGTCGGTTTGCATTGTTACTCGTTAACGAATAAAGAGTGATGCTATTTTGGTCATCGGTGGCGTTTTCCCAACATACAAAAAAAAATATATAGCATTACAAATGATTGCAATAGAACGACATGCAACAACAATGCAGGAATTGAACAATGACTTTCTTACAATGAAGTGTGACAACTGCACTTGGCGGGCGGACCACTAGCTTGGTCCTTGATCCACAGAGCTAGGTCGAAGGGCATAACCATGTCAACGACACTTTCGTCTTGGTTCTGCAGTGACGTAAATTAATATTTTTTTCCTAAGGGGCTGGGGCAAATTTCTCTCCCACCCCCTCCCCTAAGTTCTGGCTGCGCACAGCCAAGTTTCTTTTACGCATTTTTCCGCGTAGTTTTTCTGATTGGGGACGCTTTAGGATTTCATCACTCTCGCGCGAAGCTCGGCACCCAACAGTGCATACTGCGCACTGCTGAAGGTGCCAGAGCTTTTCTCCAATATTCCTCCATTGGAAGAAAAAGGTGTGTCAAGTTGCTCCCGTCGCTCTAACCACGTCCGCTCTAGTTATGTAACCTCCCCCCTCCTCCCTCCAGGGTTATTTACGCCACTGTCGCTGTATGGCTAGCAACAGATTACAAAATTAGTTGACAGAGTTGACCTTTAACTACAAACGAGCAGCCTTACTTTAATTATTCAATTGAATTAGTCAGGAGAGTTCCGTGTTCAATATAAGGAAGTTTCATCAACAACAAAAAAGTTTACAAAGAATGAGTGCTGGGGGAAAGTAAATCGATTTACCGGTCTTCCAAATCAATGTGCTTACGTATTCAGCTTAAGAAACAGGCTAGTAAAAACAAAAAAAAAAGCAGGTTAAAAATATTTACGCTTAATGAGCACAAGGTCTCACGTTACGTCAGCGTGTAATTCTAAGCGTATACCAAGCTGCTTCAGAAAAAAAAAACCGCAGTTACTATTTCTATTTATAATGTTCGGAAGTGAATTTGAATCAATCTGTGGTAGCTAAGTCAAGACTTATTTATTATTATTTGTATCAAGTAAGGAAAAATAAAACTACTGAAATGTACAATTTTTATTTCGCAACGCGCTAATAAAACAGGTGGATGGGTGTTTCAAGATCAAGAATTGAGATGAAAGAGAGCTTTATATCCACCTTTCCAGAAAGCAGGAATGTGTACAAATAGAAGGAGGATTGAAAACCTTGAGAAAGTGCTTGAATTAAAAAAATCAGTTTTCAAGGCTTCGAAAAGTCTTTGAATTATCGTAATTTTCAGAAGGGGCCTTGAAAGTGCTTGAAATTCCCCATGTCTAGTTCGATTACAGAAGATTCCCTTCAAAATGATTTAAATCCAAGACGAAGGAAAAACAACACCATGGTGTACTAGGGATGGGTCGGTAACCGAAACCGAAACCGAATTTTCGGTTTTTACTGAAAACCGACACCGAAACCGATTCGGATTTTGTGTCGGTTTTTCGTACGGTGTTCGAAAATCAAAAAAAATTATTTGTTGTTTTAACATTTTTTTAATAATTATCATTTTCTACGTATAAACGACAGCAAAGCTCCTAGCTATTAAAACGAAAAATGAGGAAAATGGTGCCACAGATATACCCACGGTCTATGGCGCTGCTGAAAGTGAAAGCAGGAGTAAGTTGAAGCTAGTAATACGACTTGCAAGAAAAAAAATTAGGAAAATCTAGTTGGGGTGGATCGTGGCAAAAACCGATACCAAAACCGAAACCGAGGTTTTTTGGGCGTGAAAACCGAAACCGGAACCGAAATCAAAAAAATGAAACCGACCCATCCCTATGGTGTACCAAAGATCTCAAAGTAGGTCCTTTTAACGCAACACTAACCTTGCATCTAAAACAGTTCGACCTTTCAGACTTCATGAAGTGTTTTTAGATTATTTTTAGATTTTATGTTTAACGAATTATGTGTTTTATATATTCTACGTAGAGCTTACACGTTCTTTTTACTCTTTAACTGGGACCAGTGTTAGTGGTGGGTTGCTAGCCCATCTGGTGTCCCTATTACTTTTCTGTAATAAAATATCATTTTATTTATTTATTATCTAACACCAACCGTACGATTGCAGCAATTTTGACCTTGTAGTCACGTAGCAACGCATCGATTCACACGAAATTATCTTTTTTCTGGTTAAGGCTTTCGTGGCCTGCTAAGTTTCGACAGATTTCTTGGACTGATGTCTATCTTCATGTGGCTTACTAACTTAATTTTGTTTGACCCAACTAAAAGTTTAATGCATAAAATCACAACAATATAAATTGCAAGTGGTCCTTGAATTTATCCCAATGACTTTAAACTTTCAAATGTTAAATGAACTGCTTGAAAATTGCGCGGGGGGTGAGCAGTTTACAGATTTTTCATTAACCTTCTTTTACTCGGTGGTAATAACTTGGCGAAGTACCTTGGCGTTTGACATCACGACTTCAAACGGCCGAAGAACTTGGCAGGAATCCTTTACACGTTTTGTTTTGGGGAGATTCGTAGTTACAGAGAACGAGCCCTAAAGTCAGCAGAATTGATCACAAATGTTAACATGTCTGACTGTCCGTAAAGCAAGTCACAGTAATGACGAAACATTAGAGCAAATTAGCAGAAAATCAAAAACCTTGATGGTCTTTTCCATGGTCATTACGTTGCTAATTTGTTGTGACGGGAGAACTTAAGATTAGTATCAAGATTCGGGCGAGACAAGGTTAGTCTCATCTCGATGAGTCTAAACGAGACTGAAACGACCGTAGTGAATTTATCGAGACTACATCGGAGACAACACTGTCGATGCGATATTAAATGGTAAGGTCGTGATAAGTGTCAAGTTTTAACATTAAACACAAATTAAGAACTTCGGATCTGACAAATTTTAATGTTCCAAACACTTCACTGCTTCACACACCACCTTTGCACGAGGACCCAGGAGAGAAGCTGCTGGTTCCAGGCCAATTGATTCGACAACACAAGATTCTTATTTTGTTATAGGAACAGTATTCCAGCACTTGGGAGAATTGGCGTGGAGCCGGCAGTCGAAACAAGAGATTTCTACCCCTGTCGGCCTTGGCTTGAAGAATTCTTCGCCTTCTATGCCTTAAGGTCTTATCAACGCTGTTTCACGAGTCACTAATCATACCCCAAATTGTATTTTTCACACCTAAATCTTAGGCTAAAACCGGTACAACGTATTTTTAAGGTAGGTCATCCCTGGAAATAGTTACAACCAGTCGTTCCCCAATTGGCCGTATGGCGGCGCGACCCAGGATGAGTGATGGCCCATGAGGTATTATAATCACAGACACTCTTTCGTCAGACCTATACGGACTTCCTTTATGTCATTCCAGTTTAAACCCATTTTCATAAGGTATTAGGCCGACGATTACTTTAATGATAGGTCCTTTCACAAGGCCGTATTTTCTCACCCAGGCTTTTTTATTTTTAATTTTTTTTTAAAGAATTTACTCACGTCGTAGCATCCGGAGATGGATTAAATCAGTTGTCTACTCGATGAACTCCGTCGATCTCCATATTTCTAAAGCTTTCTGTCGCATTAGTAATTAATATGTCATTTCAGAAAGCGTCGGCTTAATGTCAGGGGTAAGAGAAGCAGTAACTAGCCTTTGCTCAAACACTGATATTTGCAATGGTATTTGCATATATAAATATGCAGCGGCTGTTTGTCGGTAGGTTGATTTTACAACTGCATTCACTTGCTGTTGTAAATTTTAAGTAAAAAAATTAGTAAAAGGATTCTTAGCTATTAAAGGGTTTGGTTCAAACACACCAACATTTAGAAGCGCTCGCCCATCAAGTTCAGATTTGGTTTTAAATGGAGCCTAATTGTTGTTGTTCAAGTCAAGTCATATAAAATGCCTTGACTTGAACAACAACCATTAGACGCCATTTAAAACCAATAATCTGAACTAGATGGGTGAAGAGCTAGTGCGCTTCTAAATGTTGGTGTGTTTTAATCAAACCCTTTAATAGCTTATATGAATTCTTTTACTAATTTTTACTGAACATTTTTAACAGCAAGTGACTGCAGTTGTAAAATCAACCTACCGACAAACAGCCGCTGCGTATTTGGGCTTACGTGCTCGTTACTCGCAGTCAGCTTGTGTTGGCTTTCCTGTGGAGCATTGTGACTATGGTGGAGTCGCTTTTCGGGGGGTGTTTTTGTTAACCCATGTATTGTAAGGCATTTAAAATTCCGCTGACTTTGTTAAAGAGATGGTTGTAACTTATATGCTCACGTGCGCAAGAAGAAAAAAAAACAGTCAGGCATAACATACCCTCAACAAATAACTTGTACCATAGCACACATACACCCAAAAATAATAAAAAAAATTACTCCAGATTCAAGTTAGCAACGTTGACGACTTTTAAGGCATGCCAACAAGCAGAAAGATAAATACGTCCCAACGCACACCAAGAACCTTAGAGCGGTCCTCCAAGCAAAGTGAGCAAGCACAGGCTAGTGGTGAGAATGGTCGGTTACCAGCTAAGTGAACGACGGATCAAATCTCACGACAGACTAAGATAAATATGGGAATTAAAAAAAATAAATAAGTTTACAAGTCTGATGACGCAAAAAGATGCAGCCAAATAATATTACGCTCCAATGCATAAACTAATATTTAAATCACTTAAATTTTCTATACCCATAGTTCGTGCAGCACAGGGCCACATATTAAAAAAAAAAACATTTTCGAGTGTTATTTGCTGTTCCAGTAGCTGTTGGATGGTTTCTTAATCACCACGATCCAATCTTTTTTCTGCAAGTTTCAACATTTTAGGAGTTTTTTTAGGAGAATTTTAGGCATAATGAGAAAATAACAAAATCAAGAACAATGGTACAATTTTTCATGACTCTTGAGTCTATTTATACCACACGCCATGGCTGTTTGCTGTGACGTGCACATCACGTGACTAGGCTAGTCCAATCAGACGGCCAAACAGCCTCGCAAAAACCGGCAAGCGACGACGTCACGGCAAACAGCCGTTGCGCATGGTTTAAGCCAGTTTTGAAGCAATGACAGTAACATTGCTCTTGGGTTGAAGAGGCTCACTAGTATTTATCATTACCGTCCACAATTTTTTTTTTCACAGCATATTGCAGTTTTAACCCGTAGTTGAAAAACCCGGTATGAATCTTGTAGCTCAAATTAAAATAATAATAAGAAGAAATAGGACTTACAAAATTGTCAGTGCATCAGAATTTTCGACTTCTTTTTTGTATCTTGAAGGCGCTTTTATTCGGCTGTGGACCACAGGCTGTATCTAAATGAGAAAAAAATGACGTTTTGTTACTAAAAATAATTCGTTAATTCGGAGCACGCATACGTTGAATACAAGCTGAAAATGGGGCAGAGGTATACAACTTAGACGACACACGTATTAAGTTATGACTGCAAGAAATAACAACCGCACAACTTGTCTAAATTGAGAGGGATACCCCTCAACCCAGGAATGAAACTGTTTTTGTTTTTTACTTGTTTTATTTTGTTGTTGCTGGAACTTAAGTGAATAACCATGCAGCCCAGAACCTTAAAAACCTGTTTGTTGAGAAATGAACGATGGTTTGTTCACTTTTGGAATATAGCTAGGTGCGTATACGCTCAAAAAAAAAAAAAAAAAAAAATTAAATTACAAAGTAAGGGGTTACTAAGCAGACAGTCAGTCGGCATAGCAATAAAAACAGGCCTTGTTAAAATAAAAAAAATAAAAATACACAACCCTAAGAAAGAAAAAAAGACAACTGTCCCGGCTGCATGGGATTCGAACCGAAGACATGCTGCTTACTAGCCAGCCGTTATATGCCTTTAAACAGTAGGAGACCGTTGCTTGGGGGTTTGGACCATTGGAAAGCTTGTGAAAAAATCTTCAAAATGGTGTAATCAAACGTCAAAATTAGTCGAAAAGAAGTAAAATTTCTTCAATTTTGGTTTGCTATCGATCTGTGTTTTAGTTACCTATCCCCGATTTCTACCAATGTGGGAAAGATCGCTAAAGATCGGAATCGGTAATCGGGTTCGGCTCAGTCTTATTTACAGTACAATTAATAAAAGAAACAGAAATTAGCTGTAAATATTAGTGTTAAACAACTGTTTCTTCATTTAATATTAATACATTTAATTGTTTACATATTACCGTATTCCTTTCGGGGAATCAGCTCTTATTACGCAATATTTTGTAGCTACCATTTCAAGTGACGTTGAACACCATAAAGCAACGTTCATTTCACGGCGTGCAGTACTTTTCCAGTTGAAATAATAAGATTAATAATAATAAAAAGAGGATGGCCAGTAAACATGAACAAGGTCGCGAAGTCCGCGTCAGGTCGTAAACACGTAAAGCCCCCTTTTAATCGATCAAGTTGCCTTTTTGGAGCAAGGCTAGTTGACAGATAAATCAAACTATAAAAACGGACATTAGTCGGCAAGCGCCACGTCACCGAACTATGCTGCAAATTGAAGACCGTTTGGTACAAAAGTGCAGAGATTTCAGCCACTTTTTAGAACAACAGCAATAAAGATGGTCCAATCACCCGCCAAACAGCCAAGACATGGGTAACCAAGTGTTATGGATGGCGAAAATGTCGATTAAAGGAAATGTCAGCTGAAAGGAGACGTCGCAACGAATATCAACATTTAAAATGACAGACAATGGTACCGGATGAATAGTAAACCTTACTGACGTTTACGGAGGAGAAATCAGCCAAATAAGGAGAAAGGCAAACAAGAGTTCATTTTTCCGGGGGGGGGGGGGGGGGGGAAGAGCTAGTTTTTGGAGAGGGCACTGGTAATTACCAACAATACCCTGGTAAATACCAGTCAAGCGGGAAAATATTTTTATCTTTTATTACACTCACTGGTAACTCATCTCAGGACGGCATGCAGCCGTCGACATGTACCCGTTGGTGGCTCCAATTATCTGGATAGCAGAAGAGCTACTCGCATGCTATTTTCATGTGGTATTTCTACTCTGATGATAGTCCTCGCTCGCTTATGGTATTAATAATGTAGGTAAATGCATTAAGCTCACGTTCTATGTAAACTTTACCCCAGAAAATAAATTTTGATCTTCTGCGCTGCAGACGTTTGTAATTTAATCTAGCTTGCGCCCTACGACGTTTTCGATAACGTAACGCGCATATTTCCACTTCCGCATCATACTTCTGATTTTTAAAAATTCATCTTAACTAATTTTTGGACGCTGAAGCTACGGTGTACACCCGTTTCGCCGAATCCCGTTTCGCCGAATCCCGTTTTGTCAGATTCCCGTTTCGCCGAAAATGAAGCTCTGACTAAATTTCGGCGAAAGGGAATTTCCGTTTCACCGAATCCAACTTCACCGAAGCAAAATATTCTTTAAAAATTGACGTTGGAAAAGTTAAGATGCATTCATAATTGGAAGGAATTTATGATTCGTTGCGGTGTCTGGTGTTATATGTTTAGCCGCAGCGACGGCGGCAGCGCAAGCGAGGCACGCAATTTGAAAAAAACAGTATTCAGCGAAACGGGGTTCGGCGAAATGGATATTCTCGTTTCGCCGAAAATTAAGCCACTGATTAAAATTTGGCAAAACGGGATTCGGCGAAAAGGGAATCGGCGGAACGGTCATACACCGAAGCGAATGGTGAAAACCGTTTGTCCCTAAACCGTTTGTTTTACAATGCTGCCCTGGCATAAAACTTGACACCACCTCCAACGAAAATGTTGTAGTGCACACCTCTCTCAAGCACTGCAATACCGATCTCTATTATATAAGCTAAAAATATGTTAGCTTTTTAGGCCTAGTTTAGATTTTAGACATAATTGTCAGCTTTTGGGCCTAATTTTTATCTGCCGTTTTGATTTCGTAAGTAGCAGCTAACGGTGAACTGGATTTGAGAGTACGCCTGTTTATTCAAGTGACTTGGTGTCGAGACTTCACCAAGCTAGTGAAGCTAATGTGTGTCATTAACGAAATCCTTGTGTTTTTACCCTTGCGTGTCTTCCTGTAGTGGTTAAATGCGACGACCAAATGTCATTATTTCATTGAACTAAGTCAACAAAGGTTATTAGCTATAAGGATGCAACGATGTTTTAATTTGCCGTATTTTTCAAAGTCCACTTGACTACCACTAAACAAGGTGACGGACGGAGGGACAAAGTCGTTGCTATAGTCTTCCCAGCTTTCTTTGTACAGACGACTAATCCCGTTAAATTATACGATGCGAAGGATTAGGGCACCAGTAAATCCCCAGCGTTTAAACTGGGAACCTGTGATCGTCGCAGGAGGCCGAGGTTATGTCCAGAAAAAGTCAGAATATAGCCCATCGCCACTGAAGGAGCCTGGTAAGTCTCTCACACTACCGAGGCTAGCACCCACTGGCAGGCATTTTGCAACTCCCTTTCCCCATTACCGTTCAGATCGTCTTCTTCAGGAAACAAGACTAAGCCTTGCGCCCTCTCGGTCTCGATAACTAGACATAACCCACGGTGTGGATAATACGCAAAATTCTCTGTTTAGTCAAGAGGTAAGGTTTTTAGAAACCTGTACTAAACCACAAAAGACACGTCACAGTCTCATAATTTAGGCTACAGTATTAACGTTGGTCCAATCAACCACTTAAGCTCGACGCAGGGTAATCAACGAAACAATTTGTCAGGACTAGTGGAAAGCTCGAACCAAGTTTGGGTTACAGGTGCCCGGAGAGAATACGGGCTGCACGAACTAAGCCGCATTACAAAACGAAATCAAGGCATGTCGTCTTTAAAGTTCTCTTTAATTGGCCTGACATACTTCTCTGAAAACGAAATTTTTTGTGTGAATATTGCATCTATAGTTTTAAAATCAATTTTACTTTTTCAATACTTCTTTGAAATCGACATATATCCTTTGTGAACACTGCATCTAAATTTTCACCTAATTTCCCTTTTATGACTGAATAAGTTGAAAGCATTATTTGAAGCACAATGCTTTTTAAAGTGATGTGGCTCCTTTTTATGGGTCTTGAATTACTATCACATTCTTTCCTACCATACCCCCAGATTTCCATTTTTTGTGGGTCTTTCTGTATCATCTTCTCCTACCCTCCCCTCCACCTACGCATTACAGTGTTGTACCAAGCATTAAGCTTGCAACAACGAAGATAATTGTTTTCTAAAAAACATGGCTCCTTTTTGGTTGGTCGTGAATAATATAGGATCGCCTCCGTCCTCCACCCCCCCCCCCACTCGCGGCTGCATGGATCGCAGAATGGTTTACCAAAGACGTCAAAATTGACTCATAAACGCCACATGCACTACTTGCGCAGCACTTTTGATCTTGTAGGCACGTAGTAACGCTACACTTCGTACGAAATTCTCTTGTCTTGCTAGGGATTCAGCCTGCAACAACGGTCGCACATGGAAGAATTGTTACTCAACCAAACTTTGAAACAGCTCAACTCGGCTCTAAAAGCTTGCATCTACAAAATAAATACGTCTTTCTATCGCCTTACAGTCATTTCTTTCAAGATTGTATAGCTGGTTAGCGTCCTGCAGCGACTGCTGCTCTTTTCCTCCCCCGGAGGGGCTCGTTTTATTGGCTCCTGCAATTACTTTAGAAGATTAGAGAATTGGTGGATTAAAGAAAAAAGAAGAAAGATACGTCTCTGTTTAACGAGTATCAAAATGTTAAGATGGCTGACATTCGTTAATGAGGTATTACGTCTGCTACCGTCAGTTGAAAAGTAATCCTATTCACATCAGCTCCAACTACTTACTTAATGCCAACTGCTCACCCCCCCCCCCCCTTACCAACAACACCGAAGTTAAGAACAAAGGAAACAAGCGGCTACAGCGAATGCCTAGTCGCACCGGTCTTCTGTACAGTTCCTCCACTTCAAATGTTGAGGTGAACATCTCTATTATACTAATATAAAAGCAGTAGCCATCACAATTGTCGGTTAAAAATGTGTTAGCTTTTAGGCCTATTTTACATTTTAGGCGTAATTGTCAGCTTTTAGGCCTAATTTTAACCAGCAGTTTTAATTTCGTAAGTAACAGCTAACGGAGATATGGATTGTATAGCAAGCCTATTCATTTTTGCAACAGGGTGTGCCTATACTGGCACACAGTTACAGTGTAACAACGTAATGCGCAACGTAGCTTATATAGATCAGTGGTAGTATAGGGAAGTGACGAGACAGGCACAGTGGATGAAGCCAACAGCGACTCGTAGCAACTTGACGTTGCCATGGTAACATGATTTTAGGCCTAATTTTCATTTTTAGGCCTGATTTAAATAATGCAGTTTTAATTTCGTAAGTAGCAGATATAGGCCTAATGGAGAATTTGGTTCGACGTTAAGCGTATTCATCCATGCAACAATGCAACGAAACTATTTTAAGCGAAGCTAAAAGCAATTTGTTTTTATTGAGTGTTACCTTAAGATTTTAATTCGACGATCAAATGTTATTATTTAATTTAGTTACGTCGAAGAATTTTATTAGCTATAAAGGAGTAACGATGTTTTAATTTGCCATGTTATTTAACTAACTTCTCACACTGAATCTAACGTTATAAACAATAGTCAATATCTGGTACCGTTGCGAAGTTGAAAAAAGCGACGGACGGACGAACAAAGTCGTTGCATAGTCTTCTCAGCCGGCACCGCTGTACAGAAGACTGAAAGTAACAGCAATTTCATTTCCCTGTTGTACTACAGTAGGGTTTCCAATGCGAGTTGTGTTACGAGTGAGTTTCCTTGTTGTGGTAACTCTGTTTTGGTAGGTTTGTGCCCAAGGCCTGTAAATCCTCTTAAACAGGCTTGGGTATTGGTGATAGCACGGGCCCTGGGTGAGGGGGCCCCATTCCCCCCCCCC
>JAHWFP010052279.1:0-12071 GCA_023313725.1 Lithobius niger | reverse complement strand
GATTGTTGGCTCTCTGCGGACGAGCTTCTGTATCGTTCATTTTGTTACGAGATTGATGATGACGCTAACTTCTCGTTCACACGACTAGCCAAGGCCGGATTAAGGCTACTCGGGGCCCTGGACGAAATTCTTGAGGGGGGGGGGGGGGCGCCCCCTCATCCCATATTTCTCTTCCACGTAAACAGTTCCTAATCTAGGGCCAAATGAAGAAAATTGTGGAAAGAGGAAGAATATTTTGATTTGTACTTTTCAGTTAGTTCTCATCTTGCCTTTCAGAATCTTACTGGTGCACAATAGGGGAGATGGCAATGAGGGGAGATGCTTACCACGTACGTCCCCCCCCCCTTCCCCCGTGAGCACCCCTGTAGCCGTGTACTGAAGTTTCGGTTTGGGGTGTCGTGTTACGAGCGCACCGTGTTTCTAGCGCACATGTAGAATAAGCCGTGTTTCTAGCGCACAGGTAAATGAGCCCGGAGTTCACGATTGCATGCGTCGTAAGCTTTAGACTTACCGAAATCTCGATGTGTATATAGTTATTTTAATTTTTCATCAAAATAACCGGGGCCTCTGTAGATTCCGGCTCGTACGTTTAGGTGGACAAGTTTTTGGTTGTGGGTTTTGATGCTATGCAGTTAGCCGCAGCGAGCGCGAGAGCGCGAGCGAGGCTCGTAATTTTGAGAAAAAAATGACATTTTCGTGAACAGCGACCTTTATTTAACAATGACAGACACGAAGTATAGACAAAGACTTCACGAAGTAGATAAAAACGACGTCACGCGGTGGAGTTTCTGACGTGGGGGCGGTCCTGTGCGCTCGATGCACGGTTCATCATGGTTGGGTGCGCTCAAACATACGAAATTTGCTTGTGTGCTCATAATATGTGCGCTCGTACCACGTAACCGATTTTGGGATGGGGTTGGGGTTTGGGTTTCCTTTTTTACGCTTTGTTCGATGAATTCATTGATTTCTTCATGGATACAGTAGTCAGTAATTGATTCCTTATCCCGGTGTTTATAGTGCGAATAGTCCCTACAGAACTGGAAAAGTGTTCTTCGTATGGGGTTTTTTGTTATACAGAGGTTCTTTGTACTCATGAGGGTCGACGGCTTGTTCGACTACTACTGCTAAGAATGACTTGTGCACCAAATTTCAAGCTTTCAGCACGATTTGCAAAAATTTGCGGGTCAAACCTCAGTGAGGGGGCACAGGGAGTCGCTGGGGCCCCTTTGGGGGTATTTCATGGGGGTTCCATGGCTGATTCGATTTATGCTGCTAAGAATAACTTGTACACCAAATTTCATGTTTTTAACTTATTTGTTGCCCAAGCCCCTGGGAGGGGGCATGGGGGGAAGGCGCTGAAGGTACTTGGGGTTATTTTATGGTGGTCAATGGCTGGTTCGATTTTTAATGTTAAGAAACAACACTTGAGTACCAAATTTCATGTTTTTAGGCTCGATTTGCTGAAATTTGTTAGTCCATTTAATGACTTCTGCCCAGTACTCTTCCATAATTATTGTTCTACCGACAAGAATACTGCAGTCACAACAAAATCGTGTTCAAAGGGCCCTGATCGGTGTTAATACCTACATTTTAAGCTATATAAATTGAAAATCGGTTCATTGGTTCGATCTCTAGGTGAGAGCAAAAGTTCTACCCTTGCTTTCCTTGTCGAGAATATTGTAGTTGCATTAAAATAGCCTGCGAAGGCCTTAGGCCTTGTCCATACCTTGAAAATCGGTTCAGTAGTTCGATCTCCAGGTGAGGGCAAAGAGTCCCAACAACAACAAGAACAAGAACAACAAGAAATGGCCCTGCTGTGGACACCGAACGGTTTAATTGTGGTCATTAAAATTTGTAATGCGGTGAAATAGTTATGACACGACCCCAAATACCGAATTTCGTTGGTGTATGTCAATTCTGGGCGAGACAATAGGAGTTCAAAGTTTGACGTTTAACATGGAAGTTCATGCTGAGGCTTACATACGGACCATAGTCGCGGTCCTTGATAACATGGCAAATCAAAACATCGTTACTTACTTATAGCTAATAGACTTCATCGACGGTAACTAAATTAAATCATAACATTTGATCGTCGAATTGAAATCCTAAGGATAACATTGTAACCATAAAAACAAAAGCATTTTAGTTTCGTTTAAAACAGTCTCGTCGCATTGTTGCATAAATGAATGGGCTTACCATCGAACCAGATTCTGCATTAGGCCTATCTGCTACTAACGAAATTAAAACTACAGTTACAAAAATTAGGCCTAAAAAATGAAAATTAGGCCTAAAATCACGTTACCACGGCAAAAAAGTTGCTACAAGTAGCTCCTGGTTCATCGACAGCGTCTCGCCCATCGTCTTCCCTACTACCACTGATCTATATAGGCTACGTTGCACGTTACGTTTAACACTGTAACTGTGTGCCCGAAGGCGCACCATGTTGCAAAAATGAATAGGCGCACTATACAAATCAAATCTCCGTTAGCAGCTGCCTACGAAATTAAAGCTCCAGGTAAGAAGTAGGTTTAAAAGCTAACACATTCTTAACCGGCAGTTCTGATGGTTACTGTTATTAGATTATATAATAGAGATAGCTGTTGCATTGCGTGATAGAGGTGTGCGCCTCACCATTGGTATTGGTAGTGGCAGAACTCTACAGAAGACCGGATGGGACTAGGTAGTCGATTTAGCCGCTTGTTTCACTATAAAGAGGAATAGGTTCGTTATATCGAGAGTCCACTATAATGCGCAGCAACTTACATACCTAGCAATTACGCATCACGCGCCGGAAGTGTGTGTGTGCAGTTGGTATACACCACCCATCCACTATACGATGAAGCATGGCAACACAGCAAGCGACAAATATAAATTTATAGAAATGCGTCAAAAAAGAAACGGGCTACAAATCACAGCTTAAGGTTGAAAAGCCTTCCTGTGCGAATAGTCAATCGATTTTTTTTTATTTTTTTGTTGTTATTATTTGATAAAAAAAAAAACCAACTATTTTTAGGAGCTATTCCTCTTAAACTTGGTTAATGTTACGTGCCAAGGCAACCACTTAAATACATGTCAAAGCATAACTAATAAATCAATACAAACTTTTAAGTATCGCGTTTATAAGCGGAAACAACATTACGCAACTTATACGTGGTTTGAGAGAAAATGCCTACCAGAACAAAAACGGTTTTCTACCGGAAGAGATAACAAATTACGGTCAGTGAATATTCGTTCACCGAATATCAGATAATCGCGTGCACGGGACTTGGGGGGAGGGGGGGGGAGGGGGATTTGCCCCTACCTTTTTGTAGAAATGGTCCCAGGAAAAAAATAACTGTGGCCTGTTCACTAAAAGTTACCCCTGCCCTCTCGAAGGTCTGTACACGCTACAGATGCAGAAGTTACCTCTAAAAAAACAAGTCAAAGAAGACCGAAAAAATCAGCATCAACTTTCAACTAATTACATATCTCATGAGCTGGGAGCTTCTGGGGCGAGGGATAATTGTCTAACCTGAAAATCGCATAATTGGAAGAACGTATAACGGAAAACAGTATAACGGAATAACATCTAACAGGAAATTCGTATAATGGAAAAGCGTCTAAAACGAAATTCGTATAATGGAAAATCGTCTAATATCCCTGCCTCGCTCGCGCTGCCGCGCTCGCTGCGGCTATACATATAACCTCAAAAACCGCAGTTAGACGTTAATCCTCTGTTAGACGTTTATCCATCATACAATTATCCATTATACGATATTCCGTTTAGATGTTTTTCCAGATTTTTTATTTAGGCAGATTTTAGACTATTATCCCATTAGACGATTTTCCAGTTAGACGTTCGTCCGACGCCCCTTAATTTCAGGAAAAACTTCCTTTCCAACTATAGTATCAACCTGAAGAGGCAAGTTACGGCTTTAAATATTCGTTCTTATATAATTAGTATAGGTACACAGTAGAGATGTGCCCCGACAAGGCATTCTTCGTCGGCAGCGATGATCAATTTTTTTCCGTGGCTCCGGCATAAAATGGCACACCATCATTCGGAGGGCATCAGCGTCTTTCAAAAATTTTAAAATTCTGTCTTGTAACGAACGTTTCTTTGCCTGCATCAAATTAATTGCAGGCACTGTGAAGGCTTTTTAAAAAAAAAGGCAGACAGACAATTCCTGTCATCGACATAAATAATCGGCAAAAAGAGTACAAATGAAAGAACGATAGACGGTAAGGACAAGCAGGACAAATACGGTTCGTAACGATATACAAAGTTACTTCCGGTCCAGGCCACAGGAGGCTGCTATGCTGAGAGAAGTGACGTACCAAACACGGTACAAACCAAGGATGTCACCTTGAAAAAATAATGCCAATAACAATTTAAAGGTCTTTGTGAACAGGGGGAGCCCAATAAACCAACAATTACTACTAATAAAGTATTGGTATTTACCAAATAATAAAAGAAGTAGGCTATGTGGAACTTTTTATTTTCAAACAAAAAGTCGAAGCACAAAAAGCGCAGACACTACAGGAAGGCGCATCTAAAAAGGTGATTGATGACATGTTCAAAAAACAGAAAATAGTGAAAAAAAACTCTCCGTTTACTGCTGTTTGCATTTTTCACTAAACTAAATGCTTTTATCGCCGTTTTACTGTCATTTTGTTGTTATTTTCACAATAAAGGCTAACAATTGACAAAAGATTGTCAGCAATTGTCAAAAAAATCAGTTAACATTATTCTGAAGAGATCTTTTTTCTTGAACTCTGTTTGCGGATCAAAGTCGCATCTTTGAGATGCACTTTCTTGTAGGTTCTGATTGGCTGGTCGGAGAGATTTGGCCGGAACAGCGTTCGTGACGTCACAGAAAGCCGCTACTCACCGCGATTCGAGTTTTGTATCTTTTTTGGGAGAGTGCATTGATGTGTGTTTGCACTGTCGAGTACTTTCACAAGACTTTGAATACCATACAAACCTCAAGTCTGCCGCAGTTAGCAAATACACTGTCGATTCATTAATTCGTCGTTCTTAATCGGCACATTCGTTCAAATTTATGTAATAACAACCACTCTAATTACATGTCGAGGAAGATGGAATGTAAGCTATTAATTACACAGCTTATGAAGTGAAAACTTCCATTTAGTACTTAGAATGAATAAAATAAGCACAAGAGCGTGCCGAAAACCCTAGGCGGCTGATGCCGTTATCTTTCGACAGTAATCACCAACACATCAATAAAACTGGAATTGTAAAAAATCTGGTTCACGGTTTACACCGTTCGCTGTAGCAAGCAATTTCTGGAGAATGAACTTAGCTTCGCTCGTTACAAGAGCGATAAATGAAAAAACAAAAAAAAAACAACAAAAAAAACAAGCGGCTACAGCGACTGCCTAGTCGCGCCGGTCTTCTGTACAGTTCCTCCACTTCAAATGTTGAGGCGCACACTTCTATCATCCACTACAACAGCTATCTCTATTATACTAATCTAAAAGCAGTAGCCACCACAATTGTCGGTTAAAAATGTGCTAGCTTTTAGGCCTATTTTACATTTTAGGCGTAATCGTCAGCTTTTAGGCCTAATTTTAACCAGCAGTTTTAATTTCGTAAGTAGCAGCTAACGGAGATATGGATTGCATAGTGAGCATATTCATTTTTGCAACACGGTGCGCCTACAGGCACACAGTTACAGTGGTACAACGTAACGAGCAACGTAGCTTATATAGATCAGTGATAGTAGGGAAGTGGCGAGAGAGACGCTGTTGATGAAGCCAACAGCGACTCGTAGCAACTTCACGTTGCCATGGTAACATGATTGTAGGCCTAATTTTCATTTTTAAGGCGTAATTTTAAAAATGCAGTTTTAATTTCGTAATTAGGAGATATAGGGCTAATGGAGAATTTGGTTCGACGATAAGCCTATTCATTCATGAAACAATGCGTCGAGACTATTTTAAACGAAGCTAAAATCCATTTGTTTTTATTGAGTGTTTCCTTAGGATTTTAATTCGACGATCAAATGTCATTATTTAATTTAGTTACGTCGAAGAATTCTATTAGCTATAAGGAAGTAACAATGTTTTAATTTGCCATGTTATTTAACTAACTTCTCACACTGAATCTAACATTGTAAACAATGGTCGTCACTATCTGGTCCCGTTGCGAAGTTGAAAAAAGCGACGGACGGACAAAGTCGTTGCAATAGTCTTCTCAGCCGGTACGGCTGTACAGAAGACTAAAAAGCAATAAAAAGAAACACAAACAAGAGCCACAGCCCTCACCCTAATATTTTGTGTGAATTAAAACGAAAGGTCCAACCATTTGGTGTTTAATTGGTGGGGGGATACTGTGACTAATAATTGTGGGGAAACAGCAAATCGTTTGACAAAATAAAGGTGCCACACGAAGAAGCTAAAGGAGCTTTAGCTTTTGATGCGCTCGCAGCCGTAGCCATGGCGCTAGAAGGAGAGGGACAATTTTTCAAGGTAAATCCCATCGGAAACTCCTAGGTTCTTTTACATGCCACAATCGACATGAGCACGAGACACCACAGTGCCCTTCTCTTCCCGAAAATGCCAGGGGTGGCACAAGAGATGGTCATGCTAACCATCAGGCCACCTTGCCCCACAAAAAAAGGAACAGTTTACAAAGTGAACTGTCAACAATGCAGCGCCACCTATATCTGAGAGAGTGGTCAACATTTACGTAGCTGCATTCAGCACCGCCACTTGGCCGAAACTGGCCGAGATATCTTCCATTACCGCTTAATCCTGCATTGCATAGACGAGGGTCAACGCAGTTGATTGGTCACATGTTGAATTGTTGGCACTCCAAAAAAAAAAGTAAGTGACACGACTTACTTTTATTTTTTTTTTGTTCGAATGCCAACAAAAAACCCTGCCATTTGTATATTAGTCGTGTTACTTGCAAAAATCAAAAACCAAGACTGGTAACAGGGACCGCCACGTTCACAATGGTTCGGCCCTTCAAAGGAGTGATATCAACTCACCAAAATATCGCACCAACTAATAGTTCAAAGGTTAATTAAAAACTAGAACGTGGTACCAATGTTCAAGTTTTCATTTAACGTCCAAAGTATTATTCAGTACGATTAAGTTTGCGAATGTTTTGGTGTGTTGACCAATGGTAGGATTTTTCGTCCCGCGGACTGTTCGTCCTTCAGAATGAAATGCTACCAGAATGAACCATACATTGAGCGCACATCTGGCAGCGATACCTCAGGCAACAAGTAGTCAGAACGGAGTCGGGGGATGATACGTATTCTAAAGCATTCACAATCAACACTGCCGAAAACTCGCCGTCGAATATATGAAGAATGAATTTCAGGGTGTGCGCAACCAGAACTGTGGGGGTGGGGGTACGCTTGGAGCAGAACAATAAACATCCCGTAAGCCTCCCCAATCCGGACTTTTGCCGGAATGGACGAAGAATGAAACTCCAGGTGTGTGCAATCAGAGCAAAAAAAAAAAAAGAATGCTTTGTCCGACAGTCCGGGGTACGAATAGTCCGATCAGCAAGCTGACCACCATTTCACCATGTTTTCGTCTATAAAAAAAAATTTTGTTCCCGCATATTTTGTTCCCGCATATAAAATAAAACCCTACACACGCAGCTGGATGAATAGTACAGCCAAGCGGTGTATCAACAGGAAGAAAAGAAAATGGGAAACTTACAAAAAATATCCGACTCAAGATAAATGGGATGCTTTTTGCAAAGCCAAAACAGAGGCATCCGAAGCTGTTGCCTCAGCTACAAGGCAGCACAAGCAGATGATCACAATAGAGAATTTGGTTCGACGATAAGCCTATTCATTCATGAAACAATGCGCCGAGACTATTTTAAACGAAGCTAAATCCATTTGTTTTTATTTAGTGTTACCTTAGGATTTTAATTCGACGATCAAATGTCATTATTTAATTTAGTTACGTCGAAGAATTCTATTAGCTATAAGGAAGTAACGATGTTTTAATTTGCGATGTTATTTAACTCACTTCTCACACTGAATCTAACGTTGTCAACAATGGTCGTCAATATCTGGTACCGTTGCGAAGTTGAAAAAAGTTGCAGAACAAACCCCAAAATCCTGTTCTCCTACATAAATAAGAAGCCCCCAAAGCATTCCTACTCACATTAAATGCAAGAACAAATCCATCAGCACTAATCACTATGAGATTGCCGAAGAGTATAACGATTATTTCTCATCTGTTTTCCATCCAACTGATGATACTATGCCCTCTTATGAGACTAGTGAACTTTGTGATCTGGATGGGGAAATCTTTTCTAGATACAAGATACAAGCCCACCTGACCAGGCTGTCACCGTACAAGGCAACCGGGCCTGATGATGTTCATGCAGCTTTTTTTTTTTAAAACTGTGCTACTGAGATTTGCACTCCTCTTGAGCTTATCTTCCGGAGTTCTTAGCGGGACGGACAGGTCTCTGAAGATTGGAAAACGGCAAATGTTGTTCTCATCCATAAGTGTGGTGATCGGATGGACGCAAGAAATTATCGCCCAATCAGTCTGACCTCCCAAGTGTGCGTTCGAGGCTATTCTCAGAGAACATATCACAAATTATCTGGAAGCAAACTCTCTTCTTAAAAAAAAACCAACACGGCTTTCGCAAGGGATTATCCTGTTTGACTAATTTACTAGAGGCTGTTAACTATTGGACCACCTATTTGGATGTAGGGGATCCATGTGATGTGCTTCTTCTTGACTTATCCAAGGCATTTGACACAATTTCACATGGGGTACTTATTGATAAATTGTACAACATCGGGATCACAGGAAAAATTCTATCTTGGATTAGGGAATTCCTATCAGGTCGATCTCAATGTGTCTGTATTGCTGGTACTTGCTCAGAGTGGACGAAAGTGACCAGTGGTGTGCCGCAGGGCTCTGTCCTGGGACCCCTGCTATTCCTACTGTACATCAACGACCTACCTGAGGGGCTGTCGTCAACCTTATTAACTTGTATGTTGATGACGCAAAATTTATCATCGTATCAAGTCCATTCAAGACAGAGACTCCCTTCAGAGAGACCTTAACACGCTTCAGAATTGGGCGACTAACAACAAGTTATCCTTTAATGCTCACAAATGCTCAGTCCCAGGATTTAATTATCCCAGGATGAACAACCCAGGATTTAATTATACAATCAATGATCAATGATGGGCGATTTAACCTGATCCTGCTTATCAATCAATGATAAGCAGGATCAGGTTAAATCGCTTGGCATTACGTTCACCAGAAACTTGAAGGTTGCCACACAGTGTCGTATTTCTGCAGGCAAGGCAAATTCGATGTTGGGCAGAATAAAGAGGGGATTCCACTATTTGGATGGACGAACCATGCGGATTCTTTACAATACATACATTCGGCCCCACCTGGACTACTGTGCCCAGGTATGGAATCCACATTTTGTTAAGGACAAAAAAATCATCGAGGCTATTCAACGCCGTGCATCCAAGGTACCAACCCAGTTAAAAAACTTGGATTACCAGCAACGTCTTAAGACACTTGGGTCTCACCACTCTTGAAGAAAGAAGACTTCGTGGTTACCTGTTGGAAACTTTCAAATATGTCAATAATCTCGAATCAAGATGCTGCGAAGACATGTTTAATCGTGCCATTTTCACTACAACTAGGGGTCATGAACAAAAATTGCAGCTCCCATACGCTAGGACTTTGGTGCGACAAAAATTTTTCAGTTTCCGCACAATAAACACTTGGAACTCACTTCCCAGCTATCTAATGGGCGGCACCAATGCAATAAAATGGAAAATTGACTACGACAGATGGTCCATAAACCCGTGACCTGATGCTTCCATGTTCCCCTTCCAGCCTCACAAGTACTTTTCTTTGGCTGAGTATCTTTAATGTTATGTTATGCTGTAACAGATTCACACCAACCGAAAACTCGTGCACTACACACCATAAGGGATATATAAAATAATAGTATCTTACCAATGCATTGTCAATGGACGCTGCTATTTTTCTCAAAAGGTTCGTCGGACAGAATACCTTCACCAATCTCCGCTTTGATTCCTAAGTACGAAAAGAGGGGTGGAGTCCAAATTAACACGTGCAAAAGGGAACTTGCAGGATTTTCAAAATAATCTACATCAACATAAAAGCAATACAATGTAATACTACAAACTGAATAATTTTTTTTTTAAGTTTCATACCAAATGCATGCAACATTATTACGTGACGTTCGGCTACACCTCTGGGATTATTTTGAGGGGATTGACTTTTCTGCGAAATTTCTTGAAATTCGGCTTCAAGTTTTTTCCTTCCTCCGTTCTACAAGTTCTCTTTTGACGGACTAAAACCAGACTCCACCTACTCTTTCATAAGACGTGGGTTTGGCATACTAACCCCCCCCATAAAAAAAATGTGTAAATGGCGAGGTCTACTGATGGCACCGTGGGTTGAAATTATAGCCAATTCTACCCTAAAATTCTGCAAAACTGTTCAGTCACGCCCATCCAAAAATTCACCCTTAATCTAGATCAAAACTTCTCACACCAACATATATATATATATATATATAATTCTTCTGGATCGAGGAGCAACGAAATAATGTCTTTCGCAACAAGAGCACACGCAATCATAGGGACTTGGCGTCCGTCGTTCAGGCATTGCATGGATATAGATTTTATACATTGTACGGTTTGGCCGATTGGTTCCATTCGAACACCTAATGACAGTCATTAGCTAATTATCAGCAATTATGGGTCATTACCACGTTCGACAAGCAAGACTTTTTGGATACATTTGCCAGCCATCGAACACCGTATAAAGCAACAACTTTATCACGAGGACTGACGTTCCATTCTTTGTAACTTGTAACTTGGCTTTTGGCGGGAAGCTTGCTATAAAATGGAAAGAACGTTTTACCGCCGGCGACACTTGCAAAAGGTAGCCACAAGTGGCGGAGATGCTCTTTGTTATCTTGCAGGACAAATTCAAGTTGATCGATGTCACGTTGTAAATAATTCTTGTTGTAAATTTTGCTGAAGGAGACGAAGTAAATTGGATCATTTTGTTTGCAAGCGTGAGTCGACCCATTGAATTTATAACATTATGATGAAAACGGTGAAACCAGCCAGAAGTCCAATCGTAGAACAATTGAGTGTTACTAAATTTTACGCTTACGCACTATTATCATCAATGGAACTCGCGATGAACGTCTTTATTGCACTTTCGAAGTCATTATTTGTACTCGTACGTTGTCCAAAAAAAGCCCCCCGGCCATTACCGGAAGTTGATTGGGATAGCAAAACCTGAAAAGCTTCTCAGATCACTCTGGACAAGGTAGTGGCACAAATAATGACTTAGAACGTGAGACATGTTAACAATAACGTTCAGCGTTCAGCACGAGTTCCAGTGATTATAAACTTAATTAAAAAAAAAACCGGATTATTCTAGGATAAGGCTTCCGGCAGATTTCACCCCTTTCGTTATATGTATAGAATAGAGTCTGTATCCATGCGACGCGTGAGCGACGGACGCCAAGCGCCTGTGCACGCTGCCAGGCAGAAGTTGTTTTTTGCACTCTGCTTGGTGGCGTGCATTAATCAAGTCCCAACGCACACCGCAAACTTAGTGAAGGGTACCTGTGACCCCCCAACAACGCAAGCAAACACAGCCGAATGGTCATTACCAGCCAAGCGAACACTGCATTGAATCTCACGACCGACAAAGGTTGAATCTCACGACCCGTCAAATCTAGCGTTTGACAGGTCAGTGATTACTCGATCGATCGTATAGGCAAACGATTAAAATAAAAATTCAACAAGTGCCGAGACTCGAAGCAGCATCAGAGCACAGTGGCACTCCCCCGGACCTCTGGCCCCCCCCCCCCCCCCCCGGCACAGTGCATGAAGGGGTGGCCCTGTGGTACTAAAAAAAACTGAATAACCAGCTATAGGGAGTCTGGGAGAATGCTGTAAGTCTTCCCCAGCGAGATCCGGGGCCTTTGAAATGTAACACATTTGAGCTTTTTTTGGGGCCCATGAAGCAACTTTTCAGCATTTTCAGCAACTTTTTTTTTGGGG
>JAHWFP010052260.1:14537-29902 GCA_023313725.1 Lithobius niger | reverse complement strand
TAGCGTAATTTACGTTCAAGTCCAAGAACGGGTAACGTTCGGAATTTAAAGTTACGTGAGCATCTTGAAGACTGCAGTGATCGAATACGGCTGGATTTTTAGTTTGCGCATATTTTCTATCAGTCTGAAGAGATACAATGACCCACCTCGGTTTTTTGACGGCCGAAGTAGTACGCACGCGCCAAGTGAAACTAGTACTATGAGGAAGTTCGCAACTATCGTAATGCCAGTGCCTAAAACCCAAGTCCACGTTCATCCCACCTTCTATGAAACTAAAGAGCCTGAGTTTTTGTTCGTCGGATGTGGTTACGTGCGGTACGTGCCACGAAACCCTACTCAATTCGACTTTCCCAATGGCTGTTGCAGCTGCCCTAAATACAGCGTCGTCATTGCTCGCCCTAGACAATGTTAGGACATGCTTAGCACCGTACAGCACCTTGTCATAATTTTCGAAAAATTCCATGCAGTGTTTTAAAGGAATGGCGAACGAGAAGCTTCCTTTAGGAGTCGTTTCCTTCATGATGATGGAATGCCGTAATTTGAATCCGATGTTATCGTTCGAACTGGCCGCATATAACGCCCAGCAATTCCCCAGCAACGACACTTGATCGGTCGAACCATATGTAAGGAGACCTTTCATGAGAGTCCCATAACCGGGGTAATTTAACTCGTCCACTAGCTTATCCCCCAAGTGATATTTAATGCTGGAAAACAGGTACATGGAACCATTATTGATGAGAGACACTACGTCCGCATCGGCAAAACTAGAACCGTCGGCATTCAGTAACCTGCCTTTAATCAGAAGATAACTATTCGCGACGTGTAGGAACAAATTCTGGTTTTCGATTACGATTCTAATTTCCGAATTGACGTTGTTTAGATTGGTTCCTACTATCGGATTATATTCGTGAAATGCGTAGCTCTCCACGGAAGAATCTTGTTGTAAAGATTCGTTTATATCGAGGTAATGTTCCGTCAAACTCATCTTCTCGCTCTCGTTATATATTTGATGAATGCTGCGTTGTTTGCCCTTAATTGATTATTATCTACGACGAATCCTTTTCCAATTATTCTTTTTTTTCTTTCGAATACTAGCATTCTTTTTTCAATATGTACAAACTTATTTTTTAGACCTCCGATGAAGTCTGACGGCAAGGGTTTCCCCGTTTAAATTTATTATTTTATTATCTTGAGAAGTTAACCAAATACGAGTATTACGAATCTTGTCGGTAGTTACGGGAAGGTAGATTAAATTTTGAGGGGAAATTATCATCTTATAACCCGGTGGCACTCCCGGATAAAAAGCGTATATGCAAGGTTGAGTGTCGTCATTCACGTAGGAAGACCCGGTTATGTTGGTACGAACGAAGATTGTATTGAGTCCCATTATATCCACCAACTTTTGACCTTGCTGAGTTTTAGTATAAGTTCCCTGAAGGAATCCGAGAACAGTTCCTAAATTATTATCTCCCAGAAACGAAATGCCGTAGAGCGGATTATTTATAACCAAATTTGTTTTTAAAGTATTGTGATTCGGTTCTAAAACGATGGCATTTTTTTCGTGACCACTTCCTTCCAAAGTAGACTGTATAAAATTATTCAAGTCCGAAATTTCGTAGTGCCGGGAACGACTCGCACCTCGATCCAATTCACTCCACCATCGATGGTGTACAAAAATTCGTTATTGTCAGCGTGCACGTTGAAAATACTCTAGTACGTATCCAAGGAGATGAGCGCCATTTCATACTCTTTTTTAGGGTCTAGGTATATGGGCGTTTTTAAATTGCAGCTCAGTTCGCCACCTATTCTCGTTAAAATTATTGAACTGGAATCCATGCCTTGTCTTTTTTTGTTATTTATTTTTGATAATGAAAAAAAGGTACTGAAAGACACTTTCCCACCATCCTCCAGATCGATGAAAATGAAGAAAATTACCGAGAGGCACTTTCCCACCATCCTCCAGATCAATGAAAACGAAAAAAGGGTAGCAAATGGCACTTTCCTACCATCCTTCAGATCGATGAAAAACCGGAAATGATACCCCCCACTTTTCGTTACCCACCGGAAGTGACACCCCCATTTTGATCTCGTGACTGGGAATATGTATGTTTGTGACCTAAAAAAGGTAGAAAAAGGCATCCTCTCCAAAATAACAAAAAAAAAACGAAGAAAAGGTAACAAGAGCCACCTTCCTCCAAATTGACTAAAAACCGGAATTGACGACCCCACTTTTCATCATATGATCTGAAGTTCATCATTACCCCACACTGATCACATGACCGGAAGTGACATCATAGGAGGAAGCAAAAAGTACTTTCCCACCCTTCTTCAGATCGATGAAAGCCGGAAAACAGATAGTAAAAAGCACTTTTCCACCTTCCTCCAGATATACGAAAAAAATGAAAGAGACACCCCCACTTTTCATCATGTGATCTGAAGTGCATCATTACCCCCACTTTGATCTCGTGACCGGAAGTGACATCATAGGAGGAAGCAAAAAGCACTTTCCCACCGTCCTCCAGATCGACGAAAGCCGGAAAACAGATAGTAAAAAGTACTTTTCCACAGTCCTCCAGATTGACGAAAAATGGAAGTGACACCCTACTTTTCAACAGATGATCGGAAGTGCATCATTACCCCCACTTTTATCACGTGACCGGAAGTGGGGGTATATATATGTAACCGAATATCGTATTTTACCACTACTGATTTTCAAAGTATTAGTACCATAACTGCAGGTATAGTTTTTACAAAAAACTTTGTAGAAAAGCCTTGGCACCTGGTTTCTTGGATTCTTCTGACTTTTAGGTGCTGACTATGTTACGGTATGGGCAAACAGTGTGTTCATCATACTTATTGTATGAATCTCGATAAGAGATGGGTGTAAGGAACATTTTGTAAAACATTTTTAACCCAAGATGTCTTTTCGTTAAAACCAAGAAACGATTCTTAAAACTAATGGTAATTGTCAGTGTCGAGAGTTACTTACTTACCTACTTGCTTACTGTCGGTGTCGAGAGCTACTTACTTACTTACCTACTTACTTACCATCGGTGTCAAGAGCTACTTACTTACTACAACACTAATATTGGCTACAGGAATCATCCGCAGACCTCAATAGGTATACGAAAAACGAATTTTTTTTTTGGGGGGGTCACATTATTTTTGGACCTTAAGTTGGGGGGAATCAATATTTTTTCAGGCTCTCGAAGAGGTGTCATCGAAAATTTGGTGGTCACATTTTTATTTCCTCCAGCCCCCCCCCCCTCCGGCCATAAATAATTAACGGTCCCTAAAGTAAACTTTCGACTCGAATATTCGGATATATGTAACCCTTTGCCCCTCCCCCACACCTGTCTACAGGTGTACACTATAAAAAGCATGTATCTGTTCTGTTGTAGTTTTATTAGATGTTTGAATAAGATTCCAGTATTGATAATCTTTCCTTTAAATTGTGTTATGCTTCTTGTTTTTTAATCTTCCCCATTCATCGTTCACCGGCTTCTTGTGACTACTGCTTGAAAACCGATCCAAATCGGTATAAACCAGCGAGACCGACTAGCGTGCCTTTGTTGGTGTCCTATTACGTCATTTCCGATAGGAAAAGTGTGCCTACCTCATCTTTTTCTGCCTTTTGCCTCACTCCTATTCGCTCAGTAAATCCCAATCGAATCCTGCAGGGCTAGCTGTTTCGGTCTGTCTGTCTGCACCACCCATTTCCGTCGCTTGGTTTCCTCGGAAGAAGACTTCCAACACTCCCCCGCACTATCCTCCCCTTACCCCCTACCCCTTCATGACCTTCCCCTCCCCCACCCTAAAAGACAGCCATCCATCATGCCTCGGGCACAATGGCCAATGCGGCTCCATTGTGCTCAGACAAAAACTTGATGAAAAGCATGCCAAATAGACCACTACAGCCGTGTTATACACACACACACAAGCCAACAAGTCTTTTTGCGCTGATCCGCCGTTAAAAGATCACTTTTATATTGCTGTACCGATGTTGAGATTTCTTTTCCGTTTTTTAGGACAAGTGTCGTTTCAAACTTGAATACTGTAGCAGTCGAACACCGACTAAAGATGAAAATGCCCAAGTGCCGCAATTAAGGGGATGAAAAGGGTGCAAGGCACCCGGGCTCCGGAGGCTTAGGGGCCCTAAATTTGGTATATGAAACTACTGAAAAATAGGCCACAACCTGGCACTCAAAATTGTTTAGTCTTTTGGGGGTCCTACATTTTACTCTGGCAACCCCTTTGAAAAAGTCTTGCTGCGGCACTGAAATGACCCTTGGGTCTGTGAGTTAACGGGTAAAATTACTGTTATTTATTTTAGATTACTTTTTGAAAATTCTTGGAAGAAAACTGAAGCAAGTGATGCATATTGAAGCAAGTTGCTTGACTGACTGAAACGTTTAGCTGATTTATGAAGTTTTCTTTTTCCCATAACATTTGCATTATTAACTGGTTTTGGGGTTGGTGTTGTTTAATGATTCCGTACCGTCTATCAAATGTGCACTAGTGGTCTAAGACATTCAGGACAAATGTTGAAACGGAATGACCTTGAAAAAAGGCAGAAAGGTCACTTCCAGTGTCATTATTGAATGCGCCATGGCTGACGGCCTGTAGAAATGTTCAACCTTATTGTTAATGTCCTATATTTTATTTGAAGGAACCAGACTTATACCACAACCTGCATATTGGCTGTTCTGGACTGATTCGTGACCCTACAGACCATCCCCAACCCGTGAAACAAAAAGAGGCCTGTCTTCGTTAAATTTTACAAAAACACTTTAAAGACCTTAAATAGTAATAAAATTCGATATTGTAGGCAGCCCATATACCCATCCATCCACACCTGAAGTGACGTCATGGGCCCAGTCACCAGAAGTGCTCCTTGTCAGTGGATGTCAGTCCCACCGGCAGTGTCCATCATGAAAAGGCTCACCCTATTAGACCTAGAGAGAGAATGCATGATATGGCTGGACAGCCTCTCCCCTCCACCAGGCCGGAAGTGACGTCACGTGACTAGAAGTTCCTCCTGCTGCCTCGAAAATGTAGCAAAGTTGCCCTTCCAGTCACGTCAAATTGGTTGTGATGTCACTCTACCGGAAGTACCTCCTGCTACTTTGAAAATGTGTCAAACGTATCAAATGTATCTGATTATTTATCAGATCCTATGCACCACAGATGCTGATGCGACTTGAGTTAATATAAGGGTTAACCCTGGCACTGACAAGATAGACGATTTTAATATATATCTAAGGCCACAAATCATATGACTCACTCTTTGTGAGAAATACTTAAGTCTCAACCATTCTACGATGACATTCTCGTGGGGGAAATGAAAGAGCATGATGCAACATTGTCAAAGTATGCTCTGCTCTGCAGGAAAATGGAGCAAGGGTAAAGAAACCTAAACAAAAACTGAACAAAAGTGAGGTAAAGTACCTAGCTTCTACAAGAAACATAGATGACACGTGTAACCAGCCTGACGTTTTGGATGCTGAGCCAACAAACATTTCAGAATTAAAAGTCTTATTTAGGGTTCCTAAATTAATACTCGAAATCTGTACAACATTTTGCTACGATTTTAAGTCCTCTGAATAAGTTTTTTAATTTAAAATAATGGGTCTGGACACAAAAATGTTCAGAGGCTTTGGATAAAGCTAAGGAAGCGTTTTTGAAAAGCAGCTTCTGGTTCATTATGACCCCAACCTTAAGTTAAAATTAATTTGAGACACCAGTCTTGTAGATTTGAGTGCCACACTTGTGCATACCGCACCGTCAAGTGAAGATAGGCCTATTGCATTTGCATCCCAGGCTATGCATAATTCAATCGGGAGGCACTTTCACTTCTCTGCGGTTTCCAACAATATCTTCATGGTCGGCACTTCACATTTCAAACAGATCAAAATGTCTTGTATTGGATATTTGGAAATAAACTAGGCATCCGTGCTACGGTGCTGCACATATTCAGTGTTGAGCATTGTATTTAAATTACTACGGTTTCGAGCTCCAACATATCCAAGGCAAGCTCAAGGCATATAAAAGGCAAGTTTTTTTTATCATCTATGTCGTGTAAAGAACCGAAATTGAAACTAACAGGAGCAATGGTTATGAATTTGCAAACTGTTGAGTCCTTACCTGTTCTGAGCGACCACCTTGAAAAACGTACCCTTAAGGACCGTCGTTTGTCTCAGGTGTTATCGCCACACTAGGGGTGGTTGGCCACCCAGAGTAAGCGATGATAAAGCCGTATTTTTCTAGGCAAAATGAACTATCTCTAGAGCGTAAAGCTATATTTTGGGCCATTCCGTTCTGAAGCATTACGTTCTATTGTCCTTACTGGGATTCATCCTGGGAATTGTGTTATCGTAATAATAAAATCACTTTCACCCACACGAGATTGTTGCCAGGTGTAGATAGTGACCTAGAGAAATTGGTCAAGACTTGTGACTACTGTCAGTTATACAGAAATTAGTTAAGACTTGTGAATACTGTCAGTTAACTAAAGATTAGGAAACACGACCATGGTCTTGCATCCATGTTGATTTCTCTGAGAGTCTTGATGGCAGAATATATATCGTTAGAATTCAGAAAATTCATTTGTCTACATTGTGAAATCCACAACTAGCACTGCAATAATTCACAAATTTAAAGCATTATTCGCCATGTTTGAGTAAGTAAAGATTCTGACTAGCGACAATGGCCCAAATTTTGTGTCATACGAGTTCGAGCAATTTTTGAGAGAATTACATAACAAATGTACCATTCTTCCCAGCAAGCACTGGATTAACTGGAGTCACAGGTAAATAGTTGAACAGGTTGTTAAAAACAAGTCCGCTCAAGGCCTAGATGCTGAAAGTGCTCCATTACATTATCTTCAACAAGTGTTACAAGTTGCTGAGAGACGATGTGATGTGTCTTGGCCCTAACACATTTCTAAGCTAAGCACTATAGCTAAACTATTCTACTAGAGAATAAGGAGCAGGTGTAGACGGTAGAGTTAGGCAGTTTATTGTGGCATGAGACAAAGCTTATATTACATATGGTAATTAGCATACAAGCACTGATTGGCAGAGTATATGCAAGGTACACCAATGAGCAGCAAATCATAAACAGATGTCAGTCAAGCAACCAGGATGATACACTTGCTATTTTAGTATGCCAGCTGGATGCACAGAAGGTGCACCAGTACCAGAACAGACCCCCCTTAAAATTAAAGGGCAGTAAAAAATATTTACTGGGGGAACTGACTGGCCTTTACATTTTACATAATACTGTTCATTGTGTACTTAGGCCTTCAAAGTTTATGACCTACAAAAATTGATTATTTGTGCACAAACTGTATTTACACAAATTTACGCAATTTCAATTTTAAACATTCAGTAAACAAAAACTGTTAAATCATTATGGCTTTACTAGTCAATTTCAACAAGTATTAATTTGCTATTATTTCATGAATTATCAATTTGCACAAACATGATTTTTCAGTTTTATTCATACTTAATCAATGCATTAAAGCTTTGTTTTCTATCCGCATGGTCAACATTTTTGCAATTTTGTTAAAATTTCGAATTTATCGATCTAAACTAAGTTTTGTCGCTGATCAGTTTTCAGGTTGTCAACGACATCTTGCGGATACCACTTCATTTGCCAGTCTTGCCTTGACAACATCATGCAATTTTTTTTCAATTCACCATGCTTTCTTTTTAACGCTCCAAGCACGGAAGCTTTTCTTAGAGAAAAACAGAAGAATACATAAAACAATGATTAGCAAAGGACATTTTTTAACAAATACACAATGCACTATTCTTCATTAAAACCGCCGGCTAGTTACAGGAGCACAATCAACGTTAACGTTACATGTTCTAGACCTCCTAGACAGTTAAAAAAATTCGCTCTTTACGCGAATACAGAAAACGGAAACATACACCCTGACGGACGCTACTCGCCCTACAATTAAAACCGCGATCAACACCAGTAAATTTTAGTCAAAAGTTTTTAATTTATTAATCAAATTCTTAATTCTAAATTACTAGAGTGAAACACAAATAACACGGACCGAAACAAACACTTTACAACCAAACCTGTACCGTACACCTTCGGTTAATGTTTGTTACGTTGGGGGCGAAGATCGCTAGTTGTGCTAACTAACAGGAACGCTGCTAATTATCTGCAGAAATAGAAAAATACACAGATTAGTAAATTTTCAAACAATTCGCAATCAATCATCATATCTTAGTGGTTTAACTTTTTTTCTTATTGGACGATTTTTTGCTAACGAAACTTCAGGGCTTATTTTGCGTTTTGATCGAGCATCTGAGACAGCTTTGGAAGTTCCCGTATTAGTGCGTTCGGAAGTGTAGTTTGCGAGTCTGGATTATTAATGTCAACACTGACATTAGGGACCAGTGAACTTGTTGGTTTTTGTCCACGGGATTTGCATTGGGAATCTGACTCGACTAGCGCTGTAAGTTCACTTTCGATTCGGGATTGATCAGCGTTTTCTTTAAGACTTTGGAATTTTTTCGCTGATTTTTGCCCAGAATGCGTACGATCGTTTTCGACTGACTGCCCTGGCATCGGTGACGTATTAGCGTTACGTGTTATGACGGATCTGCGTGGCGTGACTCCCTTATTAGGTGATAAAATTGAACTCGATTGCGTATTGGCTAAAGGAAAAGCAACTGATTGTCTGCGTGACTTCCTACTGATTTGAATAGTGGAAGAGTTTAGAACATTTGCAGAATTCAGTGTATCATTTGGGAAATCATCATTCTTAGCAAAATGCGTGTTTTGCGAGCTTTTATCAGAGCCGTCGAGATTTAATTCTTCGTTCGGGAATCTCTCGCGTATTTGGCAAACATTTCGCCTTAACGTTAAGCCACTTTCAGTGAGTATTAAATAGTTACTGAAGTCTAGGCATTTAAATATTACGGCAGGCTGCCAATTATGCTTTGCTACAGTGTAGTCCCTAGTCCAAATAGGCATAAATTCCGTGAACGTTTCTTGTTTTTTATGCACAGTACTAGCATTAGATTTATCGTGTTTAACTTGAATTTTCTGCTGAAGATTAGGCTTCACACAACATCCCCACACATCCACGCTTCCCGAACACTAGCGAGCACAGCACAGTACAGCATCTTGCGTGCTCCTGTCTGGCCGATACCGAAACTGAACCCCAGCCAGGCAGCCATAATACTCTAAATGCCACTCAAGCCGCTTGACAACAACGCGCTCCAAGACCTTCCACACACACGACAGTAAGGCTATGGGTCTGTAATTTGTAAAATCCGACCTTGGGCTACCCTGCTTGTGAACAGGGACGAGGACAGTAAATAACCATCACGGAGGAATGTCCGCACCAGCCAGAAGATCACAAAAAAGGGGCAGAACTGGACTGTCTACAGACTCTAAGTCCCTCTTTAGATCAACATACCGTACACCATCAACACCCGCCACGCTAGCATTTCGGCACTTACAGAATGCAGACTGATATTTCGCACGGGCCCAACGTAGGTCACCGACATGCGACATAGTTGAGCTGGTCTCGGCCGGCGGATCCGAACCACAGGACAGCGAATACACACTCGCAAAGAACGTTTCCTGCACAGCCGACCAACCCAGTCTCCAAAAATACCACTACTAAAAACAGGCTGCGCACGCGTAACCGCAGAAACAGAACCTTCATTCGGGGCAGTAGCAGAACGTGAGCGCAGAATCACTGGCAAATAATCACTGCCACGCAAGTCATCAGACACATGACAGTGATAAAAGCCAGCAATATCCGCTGAGTACAGGAAAAAATCCAACACCGATTCCTGCACACTGTCACGCTGCCAACACACGAAAGTCGGAGTACTATCGTGAAAAACAATGCATGCAAGCCAGTGGACTGAATGGCCTCTGCAAGCCTGCACCCTTTACTATCTGCTCGTAAGGAACCCCAATCAAAGTGGTGACTATTAAAGTCACCACCCATCAAAGTGGTGACTATTAAAGTCACCACCAATGATAACAGGCGATTGGAACTGACCAAGCCACTTAGACCATTCTGCAGCCATAGAGCGCCCTGTCGCATGCAGAAAAAGAACATTTTGCCGGCCCCCGGCCAGGCCGGCTAAAAATGGTTTCTTTCGCTGTAGAAAGTACTATACCTGTCAATTTTGGCATTGCTGTCTCAGTGGTGCTGCTGGTTGCTTGAGACTTGAATTGCCGCCTCAGTTAACCCACCACGCATGCGCATGCGTGGTGCTCCCTATATAAGAATGGCGGCTACGAGGGCTTGTCATCTCTTTGTCTCACGGTTTGTCAAAGGTGACTCGTGAGGGGAGGCAGGAAGGGGCCTAAGGTATAGTACTTTCTACAGCCAAAGAAACCATTTTTAGCCGGCCTGGCCGGGGTCCGGCAAAATGTTCTTTCTTTGCTGTGAAAGTACTATACCTGTCAATTTTAGCATTGACAGGCTGACCTCGTCAATTTAGGCGGCGGGCACCTTTGACTGAGATCCCTGGGGTTCTGAGGCGGTGTCTCACCATAGTGTTTCTCAGCAAGGGAATTTGTTAGAGTGCTCTTGGGAGAAGTTAACCTTCCAATAGAAACAATCCAAAGAAAACTTTCTTAAGAAAAAAATTAGAAGGAGGTGACAATTACCTTGAAGAAAGATGATTCTTGGTGGCATCTACAGTATGATGGCTTCTGGCGATATCTCCAGTTTGATGGCGTTAGTTGTAGAAGATGGTAACTTCAGTATGATGGCAAGTCAAATGATGTCGGGCTATAGCACCACTATGATGTCGTTGTTTGTGAAGGGCATCTCCAGTATGATGGCAAGTTGTTTGATATCGGGCAATATCACCAGTATGTTGGCGTTGTTTGTGGAGGGCATCTCCAGTATGATGATAAGTTGTATGTTTTCGGCGTCATCTATAATTTGATGACGTCGTTTGAGGAGGATGGCAACTCTGGTTTGGTGGCGAGATGTTTTGGGTGACGTCTACAAGTTGATGGTGTTGTATGATGAGGACGGCATTTGAGTTTGGAAATAAGCTGTTTGACTTTGAGCAGCATCCCCAGTATGGTGTTGAGAGGAATTTTTAAAAATTTTTTTTGTGGAAATTCCAAGGTTGGGCATGGTACATCTGTGGTAGGAGATTTGAAGAATAGTTTACAGTTTTGTGGTTTGTAGTAGCGAAAGGAAGGCCAGAAGAATGTGGAGGACGACTGGTTTAGATGGATGGGCACAATTGTTTCTTCCCCCCCCCCCCCTTTTTTTTTGAGGAATGTGGCATTAAATGGTTGAGATGATGTAGGAAAGAATTTGGATTAAAGAGTACATCAGACTAGCCGGTCGACGTACTCAGGGAGGAACGAGTGCGTTAAGAGGATGTTGGGAAGTGTGCCAAACGTCAGGTGGGTAGAAACAGATGTTGGAATCTTTCTGAAGTGGGGAATCGAAGGCCGGCTAGGGTGTGGATCCACATTTAGTGAGAGGTAGGATTTGAGCGAAGGCCCAAGCAGTAATGCCTGGCTTTGGCTCTGCAAGGGACGCAAGGAATGTCAGCAGATGGAGTGTTGGATAACGAAATCATGATTGGGAGCATGGGGAGTGAGGTAACTGAATTATCAAATTGCCACAGAGAGTATGCTTGTAGGTCGTGAGACACCGTGGTGGTTGAGATTGAATTCCAGGCTTCTGTGTTGTGGGATAGCTTCAAGTCTTGTATTGCCACTTGGGGAACTGTGAGGTCGTTGATGCCATGATCGTAATATTCAACTGGCCGACAGGGAAAGTCTGGTTTGAGCCTGGGGTCCCTTAAAACGGAAGTTAAAGCTGGGTGCTGAAAATGGCCGATTCGAGGATATGAAGGCTTTGACTTGTGAAGGTCCTCAATTGGTTGGAGATCCCAGGGTGTGGAGGATTCAGGCGAGTTAGAACCTGGGTGGGGAGGTTTATGGCGTAAAGCATCAGTAAGGACGTTGTCTGTGAGCTGCTTGAGTTGATTAGCATTTTCGGACTTCAGGCTGTGAGACTCAGAGGTGAGCTTTGAAATCAACGAGTGTTGTTGGAAAATGGTATCTTGGAGTTGAAGAAGGTACGATTTTACTTTCAGAACATTAGTTTCATATTGATTTCACGCACAAACGTTGAGGCGTAGTTTGTGGCGTAAGTTGAGAAAAATTCTGTTGTGGTCGACTTCAGCAGCATCTTCTACGTCCAGGCCACAGAGAGGTGGGTGTGTTGCATTGGAGCATTGGGAGTCTCTTGAGGGGCAGAAGACCGTAATGGGGATAAGGAGACAATAGAGGGAGACGTCGAAATGAGGCGGAGGGAGTCATTGTAGTCGTCCTTGTCTTTGCGTGGAGAGAGGGGAGTAGCAGGGATTTCAACGTCAGTGGTCAGTGGAACTTCCAAATCGGTGATCGTCTCCATTATTGGTGAAGAGGGAGCATCCTCGAAGATCACAGGGTCCTTTGGGGCCATCGAAGATGGAGTGCCGTTGTCCGAGTAGGGAGATTGTGAGGTCACGGTACTGGCAGGAGTAGCAGACAAGACAGAAACTTGGACCCAAGATTGTTGTGATATGGGTGTGGAGGAGCCCGGCGTGGGTGGGATTGCAGCTACTGTGGAGGCAGGAGATTGCATAGTTGGAGTTGATTCGGCTTTAAACTTTTTTAGTGCGAGTTTGTGATCCAAGCTCTAACGTTTGCGTGTGGAAGAGAGTAATTGGCGATATGCGATAATTTGCCAGTCTTTAAGAGAGATGGTGACGCAGATTGAACAGGGACGTTCATAAAACTCTCACTTATGGTGGTACTGGCAGACTTTGTGTGGATCAATGTGAAGAGGATTGAAGAGACCCGGGCAGTGGCACTCACCAGGGTCATCGATCACGGGTGTACGATACAAACAATGGTTAGAACAATAATTTTGCACTTACAAGCCACTTCAAGGCCACGTGCTTCTAGCTGCAACCCCCATTTTAGAAAAAGTCACTTCCCCATATGACGCTTTACCTGTGTGCCGAAATTTAGATCTGGCAACTTTCCCTAATCAGCTGTAGACGTGTCGTTATACCCTATGAGAATTAACATGGGAGCCTGCGGACTAGTTACTAGTTACTAGTTGATAGTCACCAGTAACACAAATTCAACGTTATTGAGGGCATTTTTTCTCCATGAAGGACAGGTTCCCACATTTTCTTGTTGACGTTTTCTTGGTTACTGGACCCAAGACACCTGATTCAAACGATTTGCAAACATTTCTACCGCATGGGGAATTTACACCAGTATGCAGAACTTAGGTATAAATTGGTTTCAGTTAAAAGACACAGTCTGCTAGTGCAGCCGCCTTTTTTTCATCAACGCTAGAACACTAGCGTGTGTCTAGATTTACATTGCGCAAACGCACGACAAAATTTAAATGCTAAATACTAAACTGCGTGTGTGCATGCGTGTTTGTACCTCTACTCCTCTGGAACTAAGGCACCTACAAAGATGGGAGTAAGACAAAACGAAAGATAATTAAATTGCGCTTCGGTTAGGCCTATATATTTTCATGGCTGTAACTTGATATTATGACCCTCAAATACGCGAAAAACCCACAAAAAATATCGTCAGATCCTCGTGATGTTTGTTCATGGCGTCATAGTTTGTTCATCCAAACCTCCTCGCGCGAAGCAAGACGAAGCCAACAGAGCGAGCGAAACGAGCGATGTTGCTAGTATTGTTAATAAGAACGAAGGTTCTGACAAACACTGTTTGCTTACTGGTAAACGTTTGAAATTAAGTATTTCCCGATTTAATAGGCGGAATTAATTTTTCTATATGTCAAATGAAAGATAAAGAAGTAAACTTTAATTTCGCTCTGATAAAACTTTTGCCAAAAATGAATAACACTGCAGTAATTCGTGAGTGAACGTAAAATTTTATGTTAAAAATCAAATTTTTCACGTTTACTCCCATTTCCCAGCCAAACTATATACTTAGGTTAACAATGGATATGAACGTTATTAAAGTAATTAAAAAAAAATTATTAAATTCTATCAATTAGGGACGGAGTTACATTATTTTGAAGAATGCTCGACTTGGGGGCCCGTAAAGGGGGGCCTCCAGGGATACAGAACCACGAAAAAGTAGTGAAGTTTGTAATTTCCTACTAAAATGTATTTGCTTTACATTTTAAAATCGAAAAATCGTACCATCAGTGATAAGATAGAGTGAACAATACGGGCCCTTGGCCTACGGTCTGTATGTGGTGAGAGGGTCAAGGCATTTAGACCTAATTGACAGTCACTATTTATCACCGAGGGAAGAGCGGCAGAGGAAATTGAGGGGTCATGCATTTTTTGGCATTTTTTTAGGTCCTGTCAAAAGTGGGAGGTCACAAAAAAAAAACATTGACCAAACTGGAATAAAAAGTCATTTTCGGACCTAAAAAATCCACCAAACCCCCAAGATATGAAAGTTTACTAGGAAACAGGCTTTGGGCCTATTGTAGGCGGAGCGAACGGACCTTTATTTCAAATTTATATTTAGTGTTTATTTTAACGACTGTACCATATTTGTTAATGCTCCTTAAAAATTTGGGAAAAATGCTAACTCGGCTAAGTTTGGGCTCTTTGCCTTTTGGTGTGACGTACTGCCATTATTTGCAGGCCTTTGTCTTATTTTAGCTTTTTTCTTCAAATAGGCCAAAGCTACGTATCATATATATTTGAATAGGCTTTCGTTTGCTCCATCACTTAGTGTCTGTTTAGTTATTTTTAGCTTCTTTCCACATCCGACACTAAAGATGTGAGCCATCGCTACCGACTAAAAATAAAACAGCACGTTTGTTACAGTGGTGGGGCTACTGCCGCTAATAATTCTGACATTGTTTACAACAATAATTACTCCTGTACAAAGTGCCTTCCCTAAATTATAATTGGTCTTGAAATGGATCAGTTTGGGTTCCTGCTTGTGTGACTATTTTTTGTGTCCCTGGTCCAAGACAGTCACTTTGGGTGAGTTGAAGGGGTTTATGAATGCCTAGTGAACATTTTGTGCCTTCTTGGAAGAGTGTAGTTTGTTTTGGGTCCGTGAGAATAGCAAATGAAAATTGTGTTTACATCTGTAATGTGGAGGCAGCCATCTTGACATTTGTATTACCGTATACGATTTTGGGATTGGCAGTTCAAGACTGGCTCCAGGACTTTCCTTTTAGCTGAATTGTTTTTTGGAAGATTTTGGGACGGGATGGTTCCTTGAGATCCCCTGACGCCTTTCCCCTCAAGGGTCGATTTTCTTGGACCTTTTTAGACTTTTTTTCGGGCCTTTTCTCCTGGAACCTTTACTGCACATGCAAGAATCCTTTTACGGCG
>JAHWFP010052255.1:749-11145 GCA_023313725.1 Lithobius niger | reverse complement strand
CCCTTCCTAAAGCCCCATTTACTAACCTCATACCACTGGCAACAAGAACGATGTGTGTACAGGCGACACGATGGCGACACGACACGACACGATGGCGACATGACACGACACGATGGCGACATGACGCGACACCATGGCGACATGACACGACACGATGGCGACACGATACGACACGATGGCGACACGACACGACACGATGGCGACACGACCCGACACTTTGCCAACCTACAGTCCGGCGACAAACGCATACATCTTGGTCTCAATCCCATGACCTACACCTTCCCGGTGATTTACGGCTGGGAAGAGAAACCCATTCACTAGTGTTTTCGTTCCGATTACCTACTCCTTTTCCCGGCGATTTACGGCAGGGACGATATAGCTGTTTACCAGCGTTCTCGTTCCTACGACCTACACCTTTTCTCGGTGATTTACGGTGGGAAGAGATAGCTATTTACTAGTGCTATCGTTCCTATAACCTACTCCTTTTCTCGGAGATTTACGGCAGGAACGATACAGGTGGTTTTTTTTTTTTTTTTTTGGTTTTTTTTTTTTCTAAATGGTACTCTTTTAAAAATTAAACGCTCACGCTCTCCTGGTGTTTGACGCCATAAACAACTCATTATGTCCAGTAGTTTCGTAAATTTGTCCTCACTGGACTTTACTACTCCTACAGTTTTGCGTGATTTTTCGCTGAAGTGCTCATACGAACCGCTATTTCCCACACCGGGAGCGGCCATTTGAGTACTGTCATTTCCTGACCCGCGATTTTCCTTTCTTCGCCGAGCTCTTCACTACAGCCGCCGGACTTGATCTAGACGCCGTCTTAACATCTCCGACACGTGGCGCCTCCTGACGGCACGGCGCCTGCATAGCTGGCGACTGCATCGCAGACACGACTTGATGTCCGTCACAATAGACACATCGGTTCCTAATATCCAATGATTTTTCTTCTTCTTTGGCTAACAATGGTTGCAACAAGTGAAGCCTATCAGCCATTAGGGCGCCGAACTTTTTGTTTTTTTTTCCCGTAATTCGTTGCTCCACACAAGTGGCTTTCGCATCAAAAATTACGTTGGCTGTGGTCTGCATCAACGCCAGCAACTCTTCAATTAAGAACGGCACCTGTCCTACTCCATCATCAAACAACTTTGCATCATCCCACACCACCACACTTTCGTGAACTTCAGCAAAGTCATTTTCGTTTGTTGACGCCATCTTATTTTCTCCCTCTGGTTGACAAGCTGCAGCCGTTTCGTCATCAACCAAACCTGCCGTTGCTGCCCTGGCCCTTTGATCTGCTTTCTGATCCGATTTCTTCCACGTATGCAAAATGTCCTTCATAGTTGAACGATGATGCAAATCGCACAGTTCACATACTTTGGTGACGAAGTTTCAGGGCCTGCACTCACGGCAAAGAGGGTGAAGATCTCTTGACTGTTTCTTGCAGCTACACGCATCAAATTTCTTCGAATTGAGTCTCCCACGTAATAGATCGTTTGATTCTTCTATCGTGGTCATAATTCTGTCCAGAAAAGTTGATAACTTTGCTTCCAAACAAGAAAACAAAGGCAGCGATGCCAAACACGTCCTACCCTAACAACGTGCTCAAAATGTGATGAGGGGAACAAACAAGATGGCGGCCTCCTAGTTAGGAGTAGCAGCGCCCCTGGCGGGAGAGGAGTGAAAGTTTGGATACAAGCTAAAAAAGGGAGTTTTTAGTTGATAAATGAGCAGTGATAGCGTAAAATGATGATTTTAAGCATAATTACTGAAGTAAGTATTTGCAGGTAGTAAGAAACAGAATTTTAACACTGTAACTTCATTTTTACTATCCTAAAATGCTTACCTTTAGTTTCAGCTTAATACTCTTATTTACGTAAATGCTCAAATGCCCAATTTAAAAAATATAAGCTTGCGACCGTAGAGTTTGAACAAAGGCCGTTGAAACGGCACAATAATTTCGAGGAATACATGCAGTGATGTAGGAGCTGATGACGTCATTTTTCGCGGGCCAGAAAATTGGGATTCCCCTCTCTCGAATGCGACCAAGATGGCGGCTGTGCGTGGTGTAGATCCGGACATGTGATCGTTTGAACATGGGCTATTTTCAGCAAACATACACAATTTCAAGGTAAGGTAATAAAAAGATGATATTGAATTAAATTAGCCAAAAATATACGTTCCAAAACACCTAATTCAAGCGGAATTACACCCCTGAAGTACACAATTGGATTTTTTTTAACAGGGCTTAGAACTGAGGGACAATATATCATTCGTCCGACCACTGTGACTTGTCTACAGACAACGATATCGTCGTTTAGGCTCGAAAGGGTTAGAGTATTATCAATATACTATATCCAAGATTATTTTTAACTTAATTCTTCACATAATACCAGATCGATGAAATGCAGTGTGAAGGTTGCACAAATTTTCACAATCCAATCATCTAATTACAGCCAGTTAGAGATTCAAAACATTTCGCCAGATCAAAGGCAGGAACCCACGATATGCATAGCCAACATTATCTTTGTATAGAAAGAACCCTTTGAATCGGACATGCCGAAAAATTCACATTCAATAAAGTAAGCCTATTTTCTTGAGCAACAAGAGACACGACCAAACTGTGTCATGCCCATACGAGAAAGTGATGCGGAGCATTGTTGCGATACCAACCATGGAGAATTTCGGAATCTCGGTGGGCACCTTCTTTGTATTCAGCAATGAGCTTTAAATTAAACGAATTTTAGCTATAATTGAAGGTAAGTATTTTGACGATGGTAAAAAAAAAACGACAACACTGGTTTGCTAAAAATAAAAGCGGTTTGATGGGTAATATTGTAGTCTTTGCCAGAATGTCTGTGCCAACAACGGAGGACTAAGAAGGGAAGCAGCAGTTGGAACGACTTTCGTGGTGTTTTAAATTTTGGAGCACCAACATGTACATTTTTTTTGGTTTCCAACGTTTGTGTAGTGAACTTCTGATGATGCGGAGAACGGACATTTCTCCGAAAGTTCATGAGAACAACACATGTTTTTCTTCAATGGTGGTAGTGAAAAAATTACCGCACTGGCCCAAATATAAAAAGGTACTTTTTTCAATTTGTTCCATTAAAACTGAATTTTCGGCTTATATTCGCGTCCAAATCTATACCTCGGCCAAATCTGAACGATTTTGAAGTTTGAATACACCGTCCGAATCATTTTTTTCGAGAGCTCTCCATTGGTGCTAATGTGAAGTCAGTAGCACAAATCGCTTTTGAATTATTTAGCAAAAACTAAAATATGTCCAAAAGGGGACCTTAAAAATTGTTATGGACTCCACAATTAAAAAAAAAAACTTGTAATGATAATTATTATTCTAAATAGGCATTAGCCAAACTATTATACAATATCAACTATTTAAAAACGCCTAGATTAAAAACGTCAATATCAACTACGTTGGTAATAGAGAAACTGGCAGAATCTTGAGCGAAAGTCGTGTGACTTATAATCGCACCCGTTTATTTTTGTTGAATTTATGAGCCTAAAATGGCAATTCGTCTTATGTTCGAGTTGCCTTACAACCGGGCCAGTACAGCACTCCCCCTTCTAATAACTTTTGAAAACCACTGTTATCGCCAAAGAGGTGGACTAAACCCTACGGAGTGGATAATCTGTGTTGTTTGAATAGTAAAAAGCGTAATTCAGAAGAAATAGCTAAAGTAAAGGTAAGTGTTTTCGAGTTATAGTACAGAAAACTGAACGAACTTTACCTGATAACCTCGAATGCGATCCATTTCCTGCTGGGCAGAATTGCTGCTACGAACGACGCACACCAAAGATTTGACAGCCGCGTACAGCCCCTCAACGTCAGCAGCCATGGCGATAAGACCCAACAATGCTGGGCAACCGCCAACATTTTCTAAAACTCTTGCAACAGGCTTGGGACTAAATGTCCGAACACCTGCAACAAAGCCAAAAAACGAAATATGAGGCAAAAGCAAACTCTTGAGAAGAGTTCCCATTAAGAAATATCTGTCGAATAAAACTGAATGCTGAAAATGCATGAAAGTGAAGAATTAGTATGAGATCTGGCCTTGGGAAGCTGTAAAGCCGAGAACACTAAAGTTGAAACTGTTGAACTTTGGTTGCTCAACTTACCTTACCTGTCGATCGGTGGCATCATCAATTCCAACACGTTAGACAGTCGATTTGTGAAACTTACATATTGTTTTCCTATTTCAGTTTGCTTTCAACGTTCGATTTGATTAATAACTGCTCCGCACAGTTGATCAACAAACGTCGACTAGTGGTAACTTGCCTTTAGGCTGTTAATTGGGTTTAAAGGGAGAAAAATACGACTGAAAAAGCAACACACAAGTCCTATTTTCCCACATTTACAAGGGACCAACAAAATCGTTACAAATTTGTGCTGTAATTTAACGTCATCTCGGAGTATGTGTGCAAACCCAAGGGAAATTCCCTAAGTCCAAAAAATGAAAACCACGTAATTGAATTGCTTCCACTTCTAATTATTCACCAAGCGCTGCAGCCACTAATACAAACTCTTTAAAACAGAAAACAACTTACCTTGGTAGCCAATGAGCACGCCACCTAAGCTACGGGCAGGACCGCTAAGATGACCAGCAGAATTGTGTAAAACACGGATCGGAGTAGCATTCTCATGAGATGACATGCCAAGCTGGGGACAAAAGAGGTTAAGTTAAAAACAAAATGTGGAATGACTTTTCCATACTTACAGGCACATTGTCACTGAATGAAAGTCTGAAGAATCTAGCAACAGCTAGCGCTATGAACTATCATCTAGCACTCGCTTGCAGCAAGCGAAGGAATGCACAATGCCATTGCTTTTAACGAAATAAACAAGCCACTTCCCTGCTTAATTAATTATGGAAATTTGGTACATCTTCTGTGGCTGTTTGACAGTAACTGTTGGCGCGTTCTCGTGCATCTCGCTTTACCTGTATTTAAATTGAGGTTTTTGATGCCTGTGGCTGTAATGTGGCACCATCTTACAGGAGTGACAACAGCAACAGGCATCAACATCGTCAATTTAACTCCAGGCAAAGCGAGCCACACAAGAAAAGAACCAACATCACACAGGCCAGACAAAATGTACGGCCGTGCCTTACAATAATTTTCCAGTGTACTTCAGTTTGTTAAAAAGACAATTCTGGGATGTACTTTCCAAGTTTAAGTGTTTTATACTGTGCGGTACGCGAAATATTCTAGCCGAGCAAAGCCAAGTACGGAACATATACTCGAACTCAGCTCGTCGCTTGCATCCGTACACGAGAAACTCGAATCCAGTGTGATAACTTCGCCAATTTTTGAGCGATTTTGACGTTCAAATATACCAATTCATCGTCTCGACGAGAGCTTTCCGGTGGTGCAAATTAAAAGCCACTAGCTCAAACCATTTTAAAGTTATGTCCTAAAAACTGGAAAACTAGATGTAGATGTTAACTCACATAGTCCGTTAAGCAGCATCTTAGTTATTACACTAACGAAATAAAAAAAAAAGACAGTTGCAAAATAAGTGTGTTAACCAAATACTCAAAATCAGCTCGATACTTGATTCTTCTGTTACAAATTCTGCTCGGCTCGGCTCGAATTAAAATTATTTTACTCGCACACCTCTACCAATGCCTTAATGAACCTGTCAGTTAAAGGTTCAACCTGCAAAATAGACAGCTTTATAATTGTGCCACTTGAATGCTATTTTAGTTCCTTTGTTTTAAACAATACGTGTTTAAAATGACAAACAATGTCGAAGTAATAATTTTTAAAAATCAAACGACGACCATTCCTTTGCAAGTCCTTCACAAGTTGGTGCAACTTACCAGCAATGGAAACTTAAACTTTTCACGCAAAGCACACGTGTGCTTCGCATGATAAGTTTCAGTTTATACGGTAGGTAAGTACTGTTGGTGCATGCACACTATTACATTACTGCACCATCTGGCTTTAGCACTGGACACTAAACTATGACATGTACAGCATGCTTTTAAAAAGTTACCCCTTGACTAAGAACGTCTTACACAACAATGTAAAAAATTAATCTAGTGACAAAACGCAAGCTTTCCAACCCCAACACAGCAAGCAAACCACAGCAGAATTATTGATTAGGTCGGATCACCTCATGTCTCTGACCTATGTACAAAACGGCTTCTAAACAACGATCACCCAGAGCGTTCGAAGTGAAATTTTATACGTAGAGTTGATCTTAAAGTACTGTACCAAAATAGCCATCTAACCTGTTTGGCCACACACTTGCTGTCCACTTTACTATAAACTTTCCTGATGCGAGCCAAAGTGAGCTGCGTAATGGCCAAAGCGTTCAGCCCAAAAATAACCTTTTCTTCAGGCACAATACTTCCTATAGTTTCTGACCCTGAAATGTAATAAAAAGAATGGCATACTGTACAAGCACTGTGGCCAATATTGCATTAGATAAGCATAAGGCATTAGGACATGAGTTGAATGCTGGTAGTTCAGTGGCCCAATGTTTATACAGGACAGAAAAGCCAATGGCTCAATATGGGTAAATAAGTACGGATGCAAACCTATTTAAGTTGCCTTTTGGACTTATATGTCAGACTGCCTGTGCGAGGAATCGAACCCACGACCTTTAAAATCAAAGGCCGCAGTCCTACCGCTGAGCCAAACTGACACGGCCATCTTTTTAAAAAAAGGAAACGTCCATAGAGAGAGGACACGTCCATTTAACATGCACACATATACATGTAAACATACACATTTCCAATCGCCACTGGAGGGACACTTGATTGCACGCCACACACCAGTGAAATCGAAAGGAACACACAAGAAAGCGTAAAATAATTGGTTATACAGGACGGAAAAGCCAATGGCTCAAGATGGGACAAATAAGTACGGATGCAAACCTATCTACGTTGCCTTTTGGACTTATATGTCAGACTGCCTGAGTGGGGAATCGAACCACGACCTTTGAAATCAAAGGCCGAGGTCCTATCGCTGAGCCATACTGAGACGGCCAAAGTATACATTATACAGTATGATCAGCGGTAGGACCTCGGCCTTTGATTTCAAAGGTGGTGGGTTCGATTCCCCGCTCAGGCAGTCTGACATTAAGTCTAAAAGGCAACGTAAATAGGTTTGCACTGTACTTATTTAGCCCATTGTTTATGGTTGCTATGGTTGAAATACCCTAGTAGCGCACAATGAGAAATGGGTACACTGATAACAGAAACGTAAAACCCAAGGATGGTGAATGCACCATAGAAAGACAACAGTTTCCTCGAAAGACTTTAGACATTGTCGACATAGTTTTTTCCTCGAGATTACAGTAAGGTTTATTTATTTTTTCTACACTTAAAAGGAACGACGTTTTGATTAGCCTAGTTAGCCAGCGTTTCACATTCTCAATATTTGCAGGAAAGCTATTCACGTAACGGGGGGGCCAATTACTCAAACATAAACATCTCATGCCACAAACTGCGGGAGCCACCAAGAAGAGTAACAGCGGGAATTTGAAACTGCTAATTAAGCAAAATGCCGTTCAAGTTAAGTTTTGAGACCACGACCCATATGTAAGCCCGTGGTTTTTTCGGGGAACCTAAGATCCAACAGCAGCGAGATCATGAAAATTTTCCTAATTGGAATTTGTTTGTAGTCAGTTTCTTAGAAACTGCCAATGTTGGGTAATACAGGGTTGCAATAATAACAAAGCCCAACCAACAGTACGCTTTTCGTATTCATTACTTAAATTATTCACAACTTACCATGTACAACAGGTGCTTGGATGCAACCCAGGTAGCTTGGTCCCAGCTGGTACAGCAGCTGCACCATTGGGGCAGACAAAACGTCTTCTAAAAGCAGGCATGGACCTTGCTTCCATGTTAGTCGTGAATGCCGCCTCCATGATGGAGGTGTGCCAATGTAACCATACACAGATGCCGCAACCGTCAGATTGGCTGCACCCCCACCTGGGTTTTGAGATATGTAGTGCAGCTGTAGAAAGGAAAGAGTTCAAGTATACAAACAATTAGGTAAAATTATCAAATGTAACATACAGTGATACTGGAATACACGATAATCACAACACAGTGTTGCATCTTTACAACGTTGGTCCGTTGGTAGGTGGAGTCCATACGTCCCATGGAATGGATTGTTGCACGATTTGTATTATGAGTAAATAAGTTATTGTTGCAAATTTTTAAAGCCGCTGCTTCCTGGCTATGGGGGAAAAAATTTTTAACACGTGTGGTTAAACATGCAGCATGCAATTCTTCTAATTCCAAGTGGCCGAAGTTGAAGTCTTTGTAAAATCGGCAAAAGGCGTTTACAGTGAAAATTTTCAGACATCGTAGAAAGTTCGACGAAAGTCACACAAATTTCACCCTCGAAAGCACTTCACTGTACTTTCACCGGTCTACTTTGAATTTTCGGAGATTTAACGATCTCCTTCTTTCAAAAGAACAACCAAAATATAAAACGATATCAACGTCACATGGAAGCATTAGCCATCTTGCTCTCCATGTAATTCTCATATCGTCTAGCATCAGCGAAAACAGTTGACCTATGGGCACTACCAAGACATCGGAAAATCGCACACAAGAGTTTGCAGTGGAAATTTTCAGACATTGTTGAAAGTCGAAGAAATTTCGACGAAAAATCGTGGAAAGTTCGACGAAAATAACACAAATTTCTTCCCCTGCCGATTTACGGATGCACCTCCTGGCCAAGTAGTCAAGCTTGATGTTACTAAAAAGGCCCATATAAAATACTGAGGGTGTTAAAAGCGATGACTTTATATTGAGGCCAACTCCGATGCTTCACATTTTTTTTAATTCCTTCCTTTAAATACGAGCACCTTGGTTCCATTGTGGTGTCCAGTTTTCAATTGAATATTACTATATTTCACATCTGTTGTGTTCTTACTTTGCCAGAGACAACAAAACATGTAACAAACTGGTTCATTTGTCTTTGAAAGCAAAACGTTTTACTAAGGCTGTGCAGATACCAATACAGGTACCGGGACTGGCTGCAGGTACCACTGGTATCGGCATCGGACTGGCACCTGGTTAACAAATACCGGAAACAGTACCGGTGTTGGCTTTTTTTGTGTAATAGAATCAGTATTTTCGCACATTAATAATGTGGCATGATGATCCCAACGCTACTAAAAATTAAGGAACTTTTAAATAAATAATCTGCTAGGTTGTAATCTCGTTGAGCTATTAAGTGTTAGCGAACAATTCCTTTGTAAAAGTGTTATATTTGCTACACCATTAAATTACTGACGTATCAACACATTCTGTACTCTGTATTAAGTTTATCATCGGCATTGGCACCGGCTTGGTATCGGCATCGGCACAGTATCGCCAAATGACCAACAGCACCGGTACTGGGATCGGAACTGGGTAAACGGGCACCGGTATCGAACCGGTATCGGGAAAAGTGGCACCGGCACAGCCTTAGTTTAACCCTTTAAGCATACAATTAATCATATAAATGGGTCGGTGACAAGCCAGCAAGTAACAGAACTCTGTATTCTAAGACACGCCTCAACACCAATGCTCAAAACAACTTCTTATAGTCGGCAACATCAAGCAGCTGACAAAAAATTTATGCTTACCGGCGACTCAAAACCCTCCTGGTCAAAAATTCTTATTAGACTTTGAGATGACTATGTTATTGTATTGCATGTCTAGCAATTTAAGTGCGAACTACAAGCCAAGTATTAGGTTTTGGGTCTTAAACTGCACTATATTTGTGTAGTAATTTGTTTTTATTGCAAATTGTTAGCTTTCTAAAATAGCAAAAATGTTATTTTGAAAAAAGTTGCCAAAAGAAGGATTTCTGAATTATGAAATAAAAATAAAAATAAAGCCTGGTCACCAGGTCACTTTTGTAAATTCAAAAATGCTTGAGAAGCAAACAATTTTCTTTTTCACGGCCTAAGGTAACCAGATACATTGAAACCTCTTTTATAATGATAGTCCATGGGAATTTGGAAACAGAATGTTATATCTGGTTTATCGTTATAAGGCCAAGGAAAAAAAATGTTTTTGTTCTCGAGCATTTTTTACAAGCCGAAACAGTCACCCGGTGACCAAGCTTTTATTTTTTAATTTTTATTTCGGTTAGGAAACTGCACCCTAGTGTAACACCCAAATTTCACTTCGTCTAAGCTTGATTCAAATGTTATCGCACAAATTCCCCCGGGTTCAATCTTAATTTGTCGAGACCAAAAATTCATTTACACAAGCAAATAACAGTAACAATAAATAAACATTTATTTCATAAATTCCTAGCATGTTAGTTAAAGTTATATTTGCCCCTAGTAGGCTACACCAAAAGCTGTTAATAGCTTTGATTTAATTCACTGAGTTAAATTCAGTTGGCAAATTCA
>JAHWFP010052252.1:0-12234 GCA_023313725.1 Lithobius niger | reverse complement strand
TGCGAAATTAGTTTCGAGGAGTTCATCCTTAGATTTTTAGTAAGTCGTTTTTTTTGTAAACACACTATCGAAGCTCTACGTACGGTCTCTCTTAATTAATTTCTCATTTTTTTAGATGTGTGATCCTACGATCAAGGTAAAACCAGGATTTTCCCCACCATATACATCATTGTGGGATTATGTGCAGGTTAATTTAATTTTGGACATTTCTCTCCGTTTCATTTGATAGTTCTTCTTTAGGCTATATTAATTTTTTGGTTTTATTCTATAGCTTAATCGGTTCGAGCAAACGTGGATAATTTCAAACATGGACGTTTACTGTCTCCAAGTAATTGGTTTTGTTTCATTTGTCTGGTAGTTTCTCCCATCTGCCGTTCTTAGTTTCGAAATTTTTATTTGTATATTTGTAGTGTGCTTTGAATGTAACAGTCTTCATCTTTATTGATGTCGACTGTATGACGGTTGGATGCGAACCATGCCCTCAATGCGGTCAATGCCCGATGTGCGGTGGACTTACATCTGTTAGTATTCTTTCTTCCCACCATATTGTGTTTATGTTTTCATGAACGCAGCTGGATTTTACTATGTCACCGTCAGTCGGTTTGGTCTTTGACCTGTTATAAACATTATTCCAGTCTTATGTGACCGTTTTTCTGTGATGGGGTGATGAAAATTGAGTCATCACATGTGACACCTAGCACAAAACCTGCTACTACAGCACGAATTAAGTTCGAGCCGAGTACAACTGGTGTTAGTCTGACTCCATCTTTACTCGACCGTGCTAAAACCCGGCTTCGCCCAATTACGAGACCTACACCCACCGATGGTGACGTATCGGTAAAGTCCATTCGTATTCTCTACACGTCGATATACTTTTGTACACGGTGGTATTTATTGGTGTCGTTTTTCATCTTTTTCAATAAATACGTCATATACGGTCACTCAATACACGACTATTTGAACCTGCTGTTATTTCTGCTCTTTCCCGATTTCGATCTGAATCAACCAAAAAAAAAAGCCTACACGTGTATTTTGTATATTATAATGTTTTCACAGTTAATTACAATGGTCCATGCCCCTCCCGCCATTGTTCTTAACTGTTCTTGGGTATTATCTTTATTAATAAAATCGAGTTGTCACGTAGGATGGACGGTAACGAGACGGCCACAAGACGGCCGCCACAAGACGGCCGCAAGTAATTGATAGAGCACGTATCCGTTTTCATTGTCGCTCGCTCGCCCTTTTTCTTGGCTACCGTGGGAAGAATGAGCCCGCTCGCCCTCTTACTGATTGTTGAAGCTTCGTTTGTTAATCGAGCTGTCGCGTAGGATGGACGGCAACGAGACGGCCACAAGACGGCCACAAGTAATTGATAGAGCACATATCCGTTTTCATTGTCGGTCGCTCGCCCTTTTTCTTTGCTACCGTCGAAACAATCAGCCCGCTCGCCCTCTTACTGATTGTTGAAGCTTCGTTGGTTTAATCCTCCCTTACAATGTCTCCAATGCCTATTTATTTATTTCAGGTGTACAAAGGCGCAATTATTTATTTCCCCATTTACCAGCAAAGAATCGTATGTAATGTAAGTCTATGGACTCCGGAACAAGGGATACGCTGAATGAGGGAGCGAAGCAAACGAAAAACCACGTTTCCTAGACAGGTTACGCAAAAACACATACACGGGATACACGCATTCCGTAAAACACATGAGGAAGGAAATCGTCCCACTGTTTTTAACGGTGCATCAAACACCACCCGTGCTACGCACGGGCTTCCGCTAGTATTATATAAAATACACAACAGAGACACACATAATAAAATAAACAAGGTCGTTACACTTCTGGGGTGGGTACATAACTAAAAGTCCTTAAGAAATAAACTTTATCTAAAATATTTAATTTTAAAATTGCACTTAATAAATACTCAACTATGTCAAAATTAGTTTTTTTATACATTGTGTGCATAACTCTTTCTTAATTGTATTACAATAGAACCATTTTAACTTTAGCACATATTCTAAAATCAATGGTTCTATTATGGAGGTTTAGTCCAGGCAAAAGTTGCCACGGTTTGTCCTCCTTAGATGAACTATTTTCTTTGACTTTACTTTTTCTGATCTTTTCTTAATTTTAGCTCATCACAAAATTAAAAAAAAAAAAAAAACCATCAAGCTTCTTTGGTATTAGACACACGTTTTACGTGTCTGATACTGCTGTTAGGCTTTAAAGATTTATGTATGGTTAAGGACTTAGTTGTTTTTTTTTGTTGAGAGAAACTGAAAGTTATACACCCCACCTCGCTAGATTTACGATATGATACCGGTGCCGCCATCTGTTGACGATATTATGCTTTAATTCAAGAGTTCCGTGTTCTGACATGCCCGTACATGTTTACGTGACGTCACGGGGAGTTTTTTAGTTCCTATGACAACTAGTGACGTGTTGTTTTAATATCATCCATTTTCCGGATGTGACGATGTGACGTCATTCTGTGCAGGTATCTGATTGGTTGGTACGTCATCTGTTATGTGACGTTATACATTAACATAAGTTAAACCGGATCTGGACTCTGTGCTGGATGCTGCATTACCACACTACTGGTACAAGACAGTTATCACCCAAATTTTGCTACAATGACCCAAGTCCTCGGGCTGCTCCCTCGGACGTATTGTTGCAGCCTCGATCGTTCTAAAACAACTTATTGCCGGGTCATTGTTGCAAAACTAGGGTGATAACTATTACTTATCCTGCAACCTATTATTGGAATTTGCCAAAAGAACTGCATGGACTATGTATGCCGTAAGTCTGTTTGGTTAATTTAAAGGAAAACATAATATACACATAATTATTGCCACTTTATACATTTTATGTAATTAAAGATGGTTTCATTCTGCATTTTGTTATCTATAATTTATTCACTTGTGCTGCAATTGATAATATAGATCGTAACACAGCTTTCAGTACATCAGTGAACTCATTCCGTGGAACAAGCATGTCTCCTATTTACCCACCAGAAGGTATGTCTGACACTCAGTCTAACCTAGACAATTAAAGAATAAAGCATAATAGGCTTGCCAGAGTCTTACAATTAAGTTTTCCTCGTACCACTAAATGTTCATGTGATGTACCTTACCAATGGTAAATTACACCAGCAAAGGGCCGACAGCATTCTGAAGACATCACATGTAAAACAAAGTATGTACACACACATGGTTAGTATCGCAGGCCTTCATATTCTGCAGAATGAGATTAGTAGAATCAGGGTGGTGACATGATAGTTCAGACAGAATCAGCTGAATTGAAACTGATGGGTGACAACTGCTGTGGTATCGTAGCCTCTATAGACTTGCAAGTGTACTAAGAGTGGTACGAGATGTCATATTAAACAAGATTTTCATAAAGACATACATAAACTGCTTATGCAAAAAATCGCAACATTATTATTTTCATAGACGAAATACAAAGCTCTTTATTGGGCTAAAGTTTACATTAGGCACATACTCGATATCCTTACGATATTGATTCCAAATGGCTCCAACACTTTCCTAAATACAGAGACAGTTGGTTTCAGAGCGCGGAAATGTGTTAAAACGACTTAAAACAGTAGATTTATAGTGCCACAATCCGTACATCTATACGGTGTTTGCGTTCGCTCGCAGGATCGGCAGGGCACCTTATATATTTTTTCGTAAACAGTTCCGATAGGCGGGTTGTTATTGTCAGTTTCATGTGATTCTGTGTGGTTTTGTTGTTATTGTCAGTTAGGTTAGGTAAGTTTGGGGTTTGGCATTTCATACTGAGGTAGTTAACTGGTTGGGGTTTGGCATTTCATACTGGGGCAGTTAATTGGTTAGGTTAGGTTAGGTAAGTTTGGGTTTTGGCATTTCATACTAAGGTAGTTAACTGGTTAGGGTTTGGCATTACATACTGGGGCAGTTAATTGGTTAGGTTATGATAATGATGATTTTAACGAGTTTCTGCAATTTGGAATCAACTTGTAGTGCCTTCCCTGAAAATTAAAGGTAGGTTTTTTTTCTCTTTTTTCGAATTTCGGGCCATGTGCGTAAAGGGAACATGGGAAGAAACCGGGCTCTCGTCCGATTTTTTTTAATGGACTAAGAATTACCTGCTGAGCAATGTTTTCCTTTTCCATTTTTGGGCCGAACACGCCGTTTGGCCGTGGTGAAGGTCCAAAGTTAGCACTGCACCGTGCCGGAAGGCAAGAAACTGGGTGAAAGTCCGGCAAGTGAAACGCCAAACCCTAACCAGTTCAATACCTCAAGTGAAATGCCGAAGCCGGTTCATAACCTAACCTAATCGACAAAAACAACAAAACCACACGAAACTGACAATAACAACCCACCTATATGAATTGTTTACGGGGAAAAAATATCAGCTGGGAACATGGGAAGAAGACAACCTCTCATCCGTCAGCGCAAAGAGTGTGGCTTTCATTAATTTCTGACAGCCAAATGAAGCCTTTGCTCCAAAGCCTTTGCGTTTGTGTTGTGAGGTTGTTGGAGCATAATTGATGTTCGACCTGTTTTTTTTTTCGGTGAGGAGCCCTTATTCTTCCCATAAGCCGCATAAAGTAAACTTGTTCCCTCTATTGTTATTTTAGTATCGAAAGTGATCGTGGAATGAATTTATAATTCTGCCTTGATTGTGTAGTGCTGCCCTTGCCTTCTAAATCCGTTAGCTACGCACCTAGTATGCCCTATCCTGTTGCCTCACACGTTTGTCGAATTCATACTACAAAAACGGTTACACTAAATAATCGATTATACAATAATTACCTGATTAGCAGAGCCACGTAACTCCCCTGCTGCCAATACGCATAGAAATTGGACAGCCTTGCCGACGAACCGTAAAGTAGCCGTCATTTTTTTTCAGTGGTTCGCCAATAGCCCAACATCAGATAGAATTCCATTTTCCGTGCATGTTTGTCAAAACCTGAAATAAGCTGGGCCAGTTCCGGTTCAACCTTTTTTCATACAGAAACATAATTGGCAAAAATTTTTAGTCAAGTACCTACAACCCTTCACATGCAACCGATTTAACCACAAACTCTTCAATAACAACGCCTACAATTTGTTGGCACGTCTTCTAATCGAAATCATGATCAATCACTTCCGTCACTTCCGGCCAGACGCTAAAGGAGATAGGCATGACTCGTGCAAATAAACGACTGGAGTGGGACGTGACGTCATTTAACAATAGCTTACGACGCAAGCCCCTTTTTCTCCCCGACTGTATTTCAATAACTGCTTTATGCATTAGATGCATAAGCAGTTAAAAATGACTTTCCTGTACTTTTCCGTGTGCCTGTGAACAATACGACACAGCGTTTCAGAAAAAAAAACTACTGCACCTACCTAAAATCTGAAACATGATTTAAGCCAGAAATCTTTTTGGGCTTCATCCTCACAGTCACCTCTTTTTCAATTGGTCGAGCCATTCCAGAGTTACATTGTTTTACATTGTTTTCACCATTGTTATAATTAGGAAACTTTGCCACTCAACAAACGCCAGATTCATTCTTCGTGCACGTGTTATGTCTTTGATACAAGGTTGATTGTTCAAGGGTAAAATGAAGGGGATGTATTTTGTGTGGAGCGTACGACTGCGGTCATGGCTCTGGGCAACAAATTGAATTGAAAGATTCCGTGTTTCAGCTAAACTCATATAGTTTTAAACCAAACTAAGCATCGTCCTCGACCTCGAAATTGGCAGCTAGAAACGATAGAGTGGCGTATTTAATTCGTAGATTCAAGCTTTCAGAGCTGAGCTGAATTGTTTCAAAGTGGGCAGCATCAATCGACTGCATGCATAATCCTTTGTAGCACGACGCCATAGCCGTCAAAAAGGTACAAGGACTACAAACAAAAACGTCAAGTGAGCCGTAAAAAAAGGGGTTATATGATTGAAGTTTTACTTTACTTGTTAAAATGAATTACCAATTATATATTTCAAACGTAAAGCACAACAGCACTTAAACAGATGCAATTTTCTCAATTGTACATTTGATTATTTCAATTAAAAATCATCAATTTTTATCCGTGTTCATTTTAACAAGTAAAGTGAAACTTCAATCATATAACCTTTTTTTTTTTAAGGCACACTTAACGTTTTTGTTTGTATTAGTATAATATGCAAATTAAATCCGCTACACTTTACTCTTCATTGTACGTCTTGCAGTCGCGTTTGATGATTGGCATTGTTGCATAAAACAATGTAAAACAATCAATCTGGTCGTTTAGGGCTCCCTAACTCCTGAACCACTTGACCGATTAGATAAGAGTAGGCTTTATGGAAAGGGCACATCTACATAGCAATACCTGCAAAATGAGCTACGAACCAGCTTTATAGGACAAAGAATTTGATCTGTAGAGAGCGTATCAGAAAGGTGTCCTATCAACAGGAACAACAACAAAAAGAATCGGAAAATGAAACTTAAGATTCTAGCTCAAGTCTAGATCTCCGATGTGACAAATCAGAAATTAATAAAAGTTCGGGCACATGTTCACCAGATCCAACGAAGACTTATATACTAAATTTGAGTGAAAAATATTGAAAGACAACAGAGAAATTAATCATCATTTCGGATTTAACATGGGAGGGTGAGGTCAAACCTTACAGTAAAGGCTATAATGAAACTTTGCTACGATAAGTTAAAAACAGCAGAGTGTGATGAAAACCCCACACATTCAAACGTGTTTGCATTAAAAAAAATCTGGTGCTTTTTGCAAAGGTCTTGCAGTATTTGGGATTTGCCACATTGCAGATATTTCGCTTTACTCTACTATATTTACGTTTGCACTGCGGTGTCATGCAGGCTTTGCAGCAAATAGAGAAATCCCAAGGTAAGAATAGTTGACAAGAAAAGTGACATTTTTAGACATAGATGATTTTGAACTTGTTTTCCTTTTCTTCCTTTTTCTCATTGGTACCGCGACGAAAAATAACAATATGCAGTACATCACTAGTTTGGAAGAGGATACAAAGGTGACATATAATATGTAGATTAAAAAAATTGTTTTTATTATTAACACTGGTGATAGCCAGTGTTAGTAAGGGTCAGCCTAGGGTCTCTGTGTTAAACTATCAACTTTGACCGTCAACTGCACTGTTTTACAGTTTAGCTGCAATTCTAAAAGTAACACGAATTAATAAACAAAAACGGAACGTTAAATGTTTAGAGTAAGGGTCTAAAAGTCAAAACCTAGAAGGAACACGGACAAGCTTTCACAGTCAGGGTCTAGGTGTACAATTTTGTCAGTAGAGGCTGGTAAGCATTAGACCCTTACTACCCGGTGGTCAGCAATAAATATATTTTGGCAAAAAACTGTAAATCCTCCTATAAAGACCCATGTAATGATCCAGTTGTAGTATGGTATACGTTTCCTGCTTTGCGTTATGTTGAAAATTATTTTTCGATTTAGTAAGAAGACAGCATATTCGCAGCAGGGAGCATTAATTTAGTTATCCTCTGCCATAAATCTACGAAATATAATAAAAAAATCTAAAGAAGCAAAAGATAAAATGCCGAATCGTCACAAGAAAATTGTGCTCTTAAAAGAACCATGACAATATTGTAAGAACAAAGAAAACCTGCTACAACCCTTCAGACACACGGTCTATCCAATACACTAGAACTAAGCTAACGATCGGGTAGTAAGGGTCTAATGCTTACCAGCCTCTACTGACAAAATTGTACACCTAGACCCTGACTGTCAAAGCTTGTCCGTGTTCCTTCTAGGTTTTGACTTTTAGACCCTTACTCTAAACATTTAACGTTCCGTTTTTGTTTATTAATAATAATACTAGCTGTACCCCCAGCATAACATACGCCAGTCTAGCCGGTTCCCGCATGCCTGAGCAAAATATTTTGCTGGGCTGCATGAAATGAAAATGATAAACGGCTACTTCCCCCTCTCGTCTCCCCTGCCCCCCTGCCCCACATTGTCCCACTGTACGGTTTGATTTACCCACCCATGTGGCTCCTCTTCCCCTCCCGCATTCCCCCATTGTGTGGTCTGAATACCCCCCCCCCCATCCCTCTTGGAACCTCTGCTGTTTTGTTTTCTTAGGGAATAAATGTCTTTTTTCAAGTCGGTTCTAAGAGCTAACATTATTAACGCAATATTTTTCGTTTGTTACTGATTGTTACAGGAAACAACCGTTAACGTTGTCGGGCTGTCGTTATTTTATCTTTGCTCCTCTCCCCCTCTTTCTGATAGTTACAGGGGCCATCCTTAAAACTATTAAACTTGGCTGTAATAGCCAGCAGTATTTGTGATTGTTATAGACATTGTCGGCCGCTCGCCCTTTTGCTTTGCTACCGTGGGAAGAATGAGCCCGCTCGCCCTCTTGCTTATTGTTGAAGCTTTGTTTAATCCTGATCCCTAACAATTCTAATTCTAACAATCCTTTTAGCTCTGCTCCTAAGCGAAATATATAGATAGATGGTACACGTAAAAACGCGGACCATTTACAAAAATATAGCCTAGTAATATAGCCTAGTAAATAGAGTCAAACATTAATAGTGTAGAAATATTGTACTTTGATTAAGCTATGAAAAGGAAAATTTGGCTTGTCTAATGGTTCCAAAAATAAAAATAGAATTTTTACTCTAAAGTTCATCATAGAGAATCTTTTACAAGAGAAGTTTACAAGAATCTTTCTTGGAAGGCAAAGAATTATGCAAAAGAAAATAATATTGAATGCGTTTGGTTTAGTAACGGAAAAGTGTGTATGAGAAAAAATGAAAATGAACATAAGGTCATAGTAGTCCGTTCAGAATTAGATTTAAGCTAAAAAGTTAAAGCCAAACACAAGAATTCATAAATTATACTATTGAGAATTTTGATGAACTGAAAATAATTTATGACAATGAAGTGAACGGCAATCATGCATTTAAAATTTTGCACGTAAACATTAGAAGTTTGCAGAAGAATTGGGAGACACTGTTAATTAATTTAGAAAAAAACTCAGTTGAATGCGATCTTATTGCACTAACAGAAATAAATATTAAATTAGAAGAAAAGGATAATTATGTAATAGATAGATATCTAAAAAGTACAGTCATAAGAGAGCATACAGCAAGAGGAGGTGGAGTAATGTTTTTTTTTTAAATTCAGAAACTTATTTTGAAAACTTGGAATTCAAGCATCATAAATTAAAAGAACATGATTGTTTAATATTAAATTTTAACAACAAAGAACAGTTTATAGAAGTAACCATGAATTACAGAAATCCAGACATAAATAAATTAACTTTTATTACGGAATTAAAGAAACTTTATAAAAAAAAATAAAACCTTCAAAAAACGTGTATTTATCTAGGGGAAATTAAAATAAATATTTTAGAGCTTGAAAATATAGAAACAGATAAACATGAACAAAATTTGATCGACAAATACGAAAATGTACTAGCCAAACTCGGGTTCGAAAAAATAATAAATTCGCCAACTAGAGTTGAAATCATTAAAAAGAAAAAGAAAAATGAATTTTATAAACAGGTATCATACAAAGACGAGTAATCAAATAGTACAAGGAGTCACCACTGAAGAAAAAATTGCAGGTCACTATTTTACAGTATGTTGCGTACTTAACGTAAAAAAAAACCTTTCAAGATTGATCGTGCTAATAAAACAAAAGACCAAAATAAAGATAATACCATAAATAAAATTAAATATAATGATATGGAAATAATAAAGGAACTTAACAAAGTGGATTGGAATATTATGGCATGCCATCAGATTTTTTATTAAACATTTTTCATTATCGCATTTTAATTTTTATTATCGGTCTGAATATCCGTTAACAGAAATACATGGTCGATAATGAAAATTTAATTCCTATAATGAAAAATGTTTTCCGTTCACGAAAAACATTTTTCATTATCGTAATTTAATTTTCATTATCGGTTGTCGAATTTGTAAGAATTCAAATTTCTATGGAGACAGAAACCGAATTCTCACTAACGAAAAATAAATCTGTATTAAAGGAAATGGGAAGAATAACAAGTGTGTTGCGAGTTAATGGAAATTGACTTACTGTCATTTTTCGATAATGGAAAATGCTAGTTTCGATAATGGAAAATACTAGTTTCGATAATGAAAAATGCTAGTTTCGATTATGGAAAATACTAGTATTGATAATGAGAAATACTAGTTTTGATAATGGAAAATATTAGTTTCGATAATGAAAAATACTAGTTTCGATAATGAAAAATCATTTTTCGTTAACAAAAACTGAATTTCCGTTAACGGATATTTAGTTTTTGTTAAAGGAAAATTATTTTCATGTGACTAGATAATTTATTTGTTCCTCTTTGATGATGTTTCAATAAATTTATTTTACATTATCGGAATTTTCGTTAACAACAAATGAATTTCCATGATGGGAAATTACGATTACTTGTCGATAATGAAAAATGTTTTTCGTGAACAGAAAACATTTTTCATTATCGGAATTTAATTTTCAGTATCGACCAAGTATTTCCGTTAACGGATATTCAGGCCGATAATGAAAATTAAAATGCGATAATGAAAAATGTTTATAAAAAATCTGATGGCATGCCATAGAATATACTAAATCAATTTGTTTATATTGATGAAATGTATAAGGAAATGGATAAAGTCATAAGACATATCTATGCTAAAAATACTAAAACTACTACACAAACTAAAAATAAACAAAGTATAAAAAAGAGAAAGGAGTGGATAACAACTGATACAATTAAATTAATAAATAAAAAAATCAAATGTGGACAAAAATTAAAACACAAGATGTAATTGACGAAAAACAGAAAAACCAATACAACCTAATTTTAAAAAATGCAGAAAAAAATTATGGAGGATAAGCAAAATTTTTACAAAAACATCTTAGAAAAGTCACAAGCAGGAAACAAAATAATGTGGGAAGTAGTAAATGAATTAACAGGAAAAAATAAACATACTATAAGTATTGATCAGACTATAAAAAAAGAATTTTCTGAATTTAGTGTAAGTAGTACTTGAAATAGATTTAATAAAAATTTCATACAGCAAATACCAAAACTAAAATCTACTTACAAGGAAAAAACAAACAATTTTACTAAAGAAGTTTTCTACAACAAGGAATTTCAAAGAAATAAAGTAAGAAAAAATACAAATAAAACTATGTATGTTACGGAACCAACAATAAAAGAAATCGAATTAATCATAGAAAATATAAATAACAAAAATTCAACAGGAATAGATGGAATACAAACTAATCATATAACGGAATATAAAAATAATACGTCGATTGCAATTTGTATAATTATAAATAAGATGATACAGGAAGAAAAATGGCCAGCCATATTGAAAATTCAAGTTTTACATCCATTATATAAAAAAGACCTTAACAACTACAGACCAATTTCATTACTATCTGTAATAAGCAAGATTATGAGACATTTTTTGCAAACAAAATTAATGCTTTTTTAGAAAAATACAACTATTTAACCGATATTCAATATGGTTAAAAAAAACGGAACAACCGACTTGCTGGTTGAAATTAATGAACAAATTACAGATGCATTACACAAAGGAAAATTTGTGGGCTCAATTTGTATAGATTTACAGAAAGCATTTGATTCTTTTGATAATAAGAAGTTACTTAAGAAGTGTAATGATATAGGAATTAGAGGTATAATGAATAATATTATACAAAGTTACTTAAAAGAAAGAAGAGCAATCGTGAAAATAGAAAACGACTGCAGTAATGAATTGTACATACAGTATGGAGTTCCACAAGGATCTGTGCTGGACCCCCTCTTGTTCCTAATTTACACAAATGATATAAGTACTATTTTGGAAAGAACATTATTTTATTTATTTGCAGATGACATGATTTTAATATCTATACACTACACAAGAGAAGAAATGTTTGCAAATTTACAGTATGATTTTGATGTATTAAACTGCTGGTTAATTGAAAACGAATGTACATAAGCAAAGAAAAGACACTGTATTTAGAATTCACAATACCAAAAATGACAGTGAATGATAATCTAAAAAATATTTTACATGGAGAAAACTGTGAATTAATATCAATAGGAAAACAAAAACTAAACTGTAAGAATACTTACAAAATTCTAAAATCTGAAACACATACAAAATACTTGGGTATAACAATTGATAATCACTGGAATTTTAAAAAGCACGTAAAAATACTGATGAATAAATTACGATACTTATTGGCAAAAA
>JAHWFP010052212.1:0-14589 GCA_023313725.1 Lithobius niger | reverse complement strand
TTGATGACAACAGTCGGCGTTGCTCTTCGATGCATGACAGTTTTTTTTAATCAATCCTTTAAAATCCGATGATCAACTGACAACAGATAAACCATGATCTGTAAACAAATGCATTCATTGTATTAGACTTCCATTATTCAGTACTAAATAGATAAATTTGAAATAATCAGCAAAACAAAATATTATTCGATTTCTTTAAATTTTATTTTCGTGACAGGTAAACTTCAGTCAACAACAACTACTATAGTTTCAGGAAAGTTAAAATACCGTGCATTAATAAGAAGTAAATTTGTTCATGCTCGGCACGTTTTTTCTTGACAGCGCATCAGAATGCACCGCAAATCGCCATTGCGTCGATCTCTGTGATGCGCACCTTGCATATAGCCAAAATATCAAGATAGAGAGAATAACAAGGGGCTACAGCGACTATCTAGTCGCATTGGTCTTCTGTACAGTTCCTCCACTTCCAATGTTGAGGCGCACACGTCTATAATGCACTACAACAGCTATCTCTATTATATAATCTAAAAACAGTAACCATCAGAATTGTCCGTTACAAATGTGTTAGCTTTTAAGCTTATTTTACGTTTTAGGCATAATTGTCAGCGTTTAGGCCTAATTTACAACTTTAATTTCGTAAGTAGCAACTAACGGATATTTGGATTGTATACAGTAAGCCTATTCATTTTTGCAACACGGTATGTCTTCGCGCACACAGTTACATTGTTACAACGTAGCCTAATATAGATCAGTGGTAGTAGGAAGGAACAGGAGAAACGCTGCAGCAGCGACTCGTAGCAACTATTGACGTTGCCTTGGTAACGTGATTTTAGATCGAATTTTCATTTTTTAGGCGTAATTTTTTTAACGGCAGTTTTAGTTTCGTAAATAGCAGATAGGCCTAATGGAGAATTTGGTTCGATCGTAAGCCTATTCATTCATGCAACAATGCGACAAGACTCTTTTAAACAAAGCTAAAATGTTTTTGTTTTTACGGCTGCGTTAACACAAATCGTTAGGATTTCAATTCGACAATGAAATGTTATTATTTAATTTAGTTACGTCGAAGAAGTCTATTAGCTATAAGGAGGCAACGATGTTTTAATTTGCCATGTTATTTAACTAACTTTTGACACTGAATCGAACGTTGTAAACAATGGTCGTCAATTTCTGGTACCGTTGCGAAGTTGAAAAAAGCGACGGACGGACGGACAAAGTCGTTGCAATAGTCTTCTCAGCCGGTACGGCTGTACAGAAGACTAAAATTACGGGCGTTCATTCAATTGCATCCCAAGTCTACGAAATGCGTAAACAGTCGGATATCCGGCGCAGCTTTCCTTAATTCAAAACAGTAGTCCATGATAACAGTACCTGAGGGCGCGAGAAAAAATGTGCAGGGCATAATAAGCTCTTATTTCGGCAATTAATGTTACCGAGTTATTTTTTCAACAGTTCGTGAAGCACGCGAGTGTTTAGTGCAACATTATGTGGGATGACAAGAATGGCCAATTTCGTGTTCAAAAAAGAAGATCGTAATTTCCAGTGAACATTCTTAATGATTTATGAATTTTGGTAATTGTAAGAGGTGGTGCTGTTTAGTTAATTTCGCATAGAGCCTTTATTGCTTAGTTTCAGCCGTTGCATCACTGTCTGCTTTAAACACCAAAATTTAGTGGGCTTTCGCACCTCTGTTTTTATTTTGAAGTTCACAATTTGGAAACATGACTTATAAAACGACCTAAAACAGCTAATAACCTAAACTGCGATAATCGCCTGACTAAACTCGTATACGTAAAACACTAAATAACACTAAACTTTACAATTTGTGACAAAAATATTCTTTATATTGAACTGCTTCTTAATAGAATTGAATTACTCACCTGCTAACCTTACTCGTGAGCTACAAATACAGCAGCGGGTTCAAATGCTAGCTTCTTAGGATAGCGTTTATTTTTCGCTCTGAAACGTCGATAATCATATTTTATTAAAGTTTAAACTATACAGAGAGCTCCTACTGGACCACGCTAGCTAATCATACGTTTGGTAGACTTTGCAGTCATTATTTAGACAGCACTACGTTTCTGTACTATTGATTCAGCATTCTTGATTTATGGTTAGAGCTTTCTAACGAAAATATGATGGAAGGCCAAAATTGTAACCATACTTTAGACAGCTCTGTAGACACGCGGCGACGTCTATAAATTCTTTAGTAGGCTTAGAAACCTCCGATCATATCTTCTTATTCACCTTGAGCTTCGCATCACGTACGTGTTCGTGTCTCTTGGTGTTTTCAGACTGTCTGTAGTTGTAATTGGTTAGTCTTTTGGTGTCTGAAATTTAAAGCACACAATTTTTCTGTTATCAACTAAATGAACACGATAACCTCTCTTCCTTTTCAGTGATCTGACAGTTTAAGAATGTTGGTTTACTGCCAGAAAATATGGCGTGAAGCTGATGACTATCTCCAATTCTTTTAAACTGGGTGTGAAGAAACATGTACTGCTTTTACAACCAAGAATTTTCTGAGATAGGTAGTTAGTACAGAACGATATTCAAGTATCGTCAGGAAACGAATAATCACGTAGAAACTTCATTTGCTAGACTGGTGATCAAACTATACACATATGAAATGTGTAATTTGTTTACCGTACGAATATCAATTGATTTCCTCCAACGAAAAGTCCAGATTTCTCCAGATAGGGCCCATTTCCGAGCTCCAAGTATGTTCATACCTTGACTTCAGCTATAATCGATATCTTGACTCTAGATGTGGGTCATATCATATCTGGCTCCAAATGTTCGATACCCAAATTGGTCCCCACCTGGACATACTTGGTAATATTCAGTCAGATAAGGTCAGATCTGTGTATCTCTGATTGTATCAAGCACATATTATCATATCTGCTCGCATTGATGATTGACCCACACTTGTCATGTTTATTCTGATCAAGCCCTGTCTGCCCGAATTTGATCAGATATGGCCCACTCTTATTAATTACGTGTGAATTCTCTACTGCACCTGTATAATACTCAATACGGGACACTTCTCAGGGTGAGCTCATTGAATCACAAGTGGATGCGGTGGTTTACCAAATCAAATACCAGCAATCGGCGGAATCTTCGTCTCGAGGCACCTAAAACACTACGAAGGAAGAAACAACCGCAATTAGGCTTTAATAAAACTCACAGCACCAACCACTCCATCCGTATAAAATTATGGCACATTACTTGGGTACGAAACCGGGTTTCGAAAATATCACGCAGGGAACCATTAAACTTCAACTGGCCGTGACAAGACGCACGTTAATACTCATGCTGCTCATGGTGACTCGACAACGTGTTGGCGACCGCCATTACCTGACCACACCTGGCATGCAACTTAATTATTTCAACTGAATCAATAAAGATGGAAATATTGAAAGTTTCTTTACCTGAATAGGTCGATGCAGTTGCGGGAACCAACAGCAGACGAGAGGTGTGAAGCATGGTCAAGTAAGGCACAGCACAGATGAAACGGGAGTGACGGAAAAGGTCCCGTCTTCACACACACACGTCTTTGTAAGATGTGAAGAGGTGAAAGTGATAAGCACTGTGTTGGCGGCATAGCTAATCATTTGCACAAAAACGATATTGATTATTGTTGATGACTATACAACTGAGCAGTTTTGTGAAGTAGTATTTCCGCACAATCGTGTACTTTCTGTTGCACCTTCTGGCCGAGACTGCAGCAATACTATGAGATACGTTAAAATAGTGCCCAAGATCTAAAAAAACAAAAAACAGAAAGGTTTTGTGTATTAATAAAATAAGTACTTTGTAAAAACTCACTTGGAAGTTGCTTCTGACATTACAATGGAGTTGATTTGCACGTTCATGACAAAAGACGCGAATTTGATATTTTAAACACACCACTTACTAAACCATGCGCAATGGCTGTTTGCTGTGACGTCACCATGAGTTAGCCAATGACGAACGAGAACAGCGGCTGTTTGGCCGTCGATTGGACTAGCCTAGTCACGTGATATGAACGTCACATCAAACAGCCATGGCGCGTGGTATAAAGTTCGATAAGAAATAAACAGTTCACAATTTCCGTAAAATTACAGTACGAAGACCTGGTAAAATTATGGTACCTGGATTTTGTACCATAATGATTTGGTTGCATTGTACAGCCTAATGATTAGAGATGCAAAACCTATTTCAAAATGCAATAACAGAGAACATGGCACCTTACTGCACAAAGCCAATAAATCTCATTCAGATTAGTTTTCGATTTAGAACCATACCTTCACTTTTATGATTGAAAGAACTGGAAACAAATTACCAGGTCTTTGCGCCGCAATTTTACGGCAGTTTTAAACAGTGTTTACTGTTTAGTTAAAATGTCTTTTTAGTAAGGTAGTGTAAAGTTGTGGACATAAGTTCTCGGTAACATTAGGAAGTTTGCAATAGTAAGTAAGTCAGACCACAGCCACCTACAGTAAAGGCCGGATCAGATCAAGACAAATTAGGCAAGTGAAATCAACCATTGACATAGAAGGAAGCGCAAGTTTGCTACGTGCTGCCATCTCTACACCAAGCGGCGAAATTTCAAACTAACCGACCAGGGTTCCAAATTCTGTCAACAGATGACGCCACTTGGCAAACTTGCCGCGTCGTTATTTGATTCGCTGTTTTGCGGAGTATTGTTGGAGGCAAAGATGATACGGCCTTTACTGTAGGTGGCAGTGGTCAGACGTAGCCCAAAATCACTAAAGTAATCTTGTGAGTGACAATGCTTTGTAAATTCAGTGCCATGCATTAAAGTACAAACCATTGAGAAGCAAAAAAAAAATTAAAATAAACGAAAGATAATTTTGGTTCTTTGCTACGTAAGAAAAGTAAAATACACTATTACATAAGCGCATGGGTTCTATTTATATCTTCCTTTCCTTCACAGGTCGACTAAAAGTTCCAGGAGTATATAAAGACACAGACGTAAATTAATGACTGAGAGCAGTGTGATGCTGCGATGATAAAAACTCACATTCGATAGAAGTGAACAATGTTCAGCTGGGCATCAAACGTCTGGCACATTTGTAGGAATACAGGCATGAATTGGACCGCAAGGATATATACGGCAATAATTGACAGACTTCTATTTTTCTAAAATACGTCTACAGAACCCGATCTACATGGTTTCAACAAAACACTCCGCTCTTTGAGTTAGTCGTGCTCACAGAGGTACACCAGTTTTAAACCCGTTCGAAAAACTCACGGTTTGACTTTCCTATGATCTCTTCGACATAAGCAAAAATAAGATTTTTATCGTGCTACTAAGGTTGATGTTAAAGCCTGGCAAAGCAAAGGTCGTGATTAGTCAACAAATTCCTCAAAAACAAATTCTTCAGAAACAAATTCCTTCAGAAACGCTTACCTTGGTGCATATATTAAAACAAAACAACATAAACAGTTTAGAAACAGGGTTCAGTAAACCATGTTATTGTGCAAGTAAAAAGACCAGTTATGCTTTGTACCTTGTGTTGTGACAGAGCCTCCTATAGTAAAGGCCAGATCAGATGAAGACAAATTAGGCAGGTAAAATCAACCATTGACGTAGAAGCAAGCACAAGTTTGCTAGGTGCTGCCATCTCTACACCAAGCGGCGAAATTTCAAGCTAACCAACAAGGGTTTCAAATTCTGTCAACTGATGACGCCACTTGGCATACTTGCCCCGGCGTTATTTGATTCGCCGTTTATCGGAGCATTGTGTGAGGCGACGATGATACGGCCTTTCCGGTAGGTGGACTCATCGAACTCAACAGAACCACATTACACAGTTGGAAACAATAATAACAACGTAGGTTCAGACAAGTTCGATGCGTGTCACACTACTCCGGAACTGTAAGGTGTGGGTGAAGAAGATTGAATTTTCAAATGTGGGTTATCACCTTTTACCCACACATTTTTAGGAATTAAAGCGTAAATTAAAACAGTTCGAGGCTTTTGCTGCCACTTTGGGAAATTATTTATTAATGTTAACAACAAAAAACAATTACCTGAAACTAAAGAAACACGTACAGGTTACAGTGCAGGGATTGCCAGGCCACCCACATTGGAATGAATGAGTAAAATGGCGACCATGAGAATACACGCCCGTCATGTTAGCCGAGTGAAATGGGAGTTATTATCCATAGGCTGCACATGTGGTCAAAAATAAAATAACACATTGACTGGAAATTACTGAAACCCAAATACGGAAAAAAGAATAAAAAGATTACTTATGGAAAGAGTATAGATTAAAAAAGGGAAAAATGAATACTGTCAATAGACAGACAGAAAGGGATATTTCTTAATGAAATTGTTGGTTTTTTGTTGACAAATTTAACCACCACCTCAAAACTAACGAGTGATTTAAAGAAGAACGGACTTTTCACTGGTAATTTCTTTAATTCCTTAGTGTACATTTTTCAGTTACTGAAATTTCGTCAATAGTTACACACAGTAATCTATGCTTTACGTGTAATACATTCAATATAAAAAAAACTGTTCTTTGTTTAAAACTCGATGAAATGTTTTTCTGTCGAGTCTGATAAGTCACGAGCAAAGTGTACAAAGTGTATCGGGTGTGTTTGTTTGCACACACATTTATTCAACCCTGTTTTTATATTGTTTGCATTGTTTTGTTTTAATGCGAGTCGAAGCATTTCTGAAAGAAGAATATCGCTGATGGGACTAATGTGCTATGAAAAATTCAGATTCACTTTAGAATATCTTAGATTTCGGGCGTATGATTACTATATTTTAACATAAGAAAATCAGTGTAAATTATATTGGAATAAAGGTAACACAATAACACAACAACGAAAATCAGCACTAAAAATACCAATTCAAATATTTTTGCCGATGAGCTGTTGATATTTAAGGGACATATGGTTAAAGATGACGGGACAGAGAAAATGCTATGGCCAAGCACAGCAACACTAGCTTTGTATGGGGCCATCGGGAAAACGGAACAAAACTGGCAGGCACCAATTTGCAGTAAGCGTTACTCATCTCCAAACCAACAGTACACTGGATCGAATTCCACTTCTGACTAAAGTGCCTAGAGATAGATGTGATGATTAAATGGGCAGACTCATCATAATCGTTTTGATACAAAGAAAAGGACGAATCACTTCATTTCTTCCTTTCACGGACATGGAATTAAGGAGTTTGAAGTCAAACATTTTGAGAAAAATTTAAAGCTGAATTGGAAAATGCAAACAATGAAACGCCTGAAAGTTTTAAATAGTTAACACCCAATTTTAAGAACATTACACAAACTAAAAATAAAAAAAGTACAACAACATTTACAGGATCTTCGTAGTAATTGAGTCCCTTTACAAAATCACTTCTTTTTATCCTTAATATTGCAAAAACATTTTAAACCTTAACCAGAAAATAAACAAATATTATTAAGAGGATGTGCTCAAGTCATCTCGTTTTTCCTGTATGCGTTACCTACCGCGAAACAACGTAACTGGTTTCATGATCACAGAATAGGACCGTTTCAGGTTGTATATGTGATTAACGTTCCCAAATATAACCTTCATCATTAAATTTCATAAATTTATGACAAAAATTTTTTAACTCGGGTCACTTTACCGTAGTAAATGTTGATTTGTTGACTGTAAATAGTCTTCCTGTTGATGTGATTTCGACTTGAGTTTGACTCAACATGTTGACCAACGACTGGATCTGAAAGATAATGTGAAGCTTACGCAGAGATAAAGAGAAATGCTACGATGGGAGTTTGTTTATTGTTAAAAATAAGCCATATGTTGACTAATGGTTTTAAGTTGTACCGTGTAATGTGACATAAATGTGTTGTCATAAATATGTTTATGCTGCTAGGTTGTATAGAAACTTTTTAAAAGTGTTCATTACAAATAAAAACACTATTTTTTTCTGTTCCAGTGTTGTAATGGAGAATTGGAAAATTTTGGATCACCAAATATTAATTTATTACTGAGTATTTACCCCGTCTCAATGTTTACCACAAAACAATTCAAGGCTCAGGTAATGACTAAATATAGTTGAGCTCTTAATTTTTGGCATAATGTGTTGTGTCGTAACAATAGTACAATAATAATTGTTGGAGGTCTCAACTTAACCAGTTGTACAGATGGGTTGAAAATTTCGCGTTGATATGGAGCCCTTATTAGAAAGAGGAGTGAGTGTGCCCGAAAATCTACATAATAATTCTGGATGCCGGCTGAGCTGATAAAAGGAAGAATAAAAGGAAAACCGGACGGTCAACTATCACTTTAATCGCTTCTCATTGTTTTCGTTGACGCGTAATGTCTTTGCTACGGTGCCTAACATTTCCTGGTGCACGCGCTAAGGATTGAAAACTATCGTTCAAACCGTTGATTGTTGATGGGTAAAATGAAATTGCCAGCTGGAAACGATGCTATGGCTTATTTAGTTCGCAGATGAGGACTTTTAGATCTGAGCTCCGGGCAAACAGGTCCTGGCTGCATTGTGCCCGGGAACGATGCTTGAAATGGATTGAGTTGTTGGTTGAAATCACATAATGGAAAGTGGGGAATGGGGAGTGGGAAGTGGAATGGGGAGTGGGAGTGGGGAATGGGAAATTAGCGTTTCCAAGCCAGTGTCCAAGGTTGGCGGGACGGGGGAGGAGGAGGGCGGGAAAAGAGTCTGTAAATTTCATTCATGACCGGCCCCGTGCGTAGCACGGGCTTCCTCTAGTTTGTTATAATAATGTGATGTTGGTTAAGACGGCCTGCGTATATCAGCGCAGAAATTTTATCGCAATTGTCTGCCATTTTGTTTCATTTAAAACAGTTATGCAGGGTTCTTTTCACGTTGGCTTGCAATTCTATAATGCAAATTTGTCTAAAGCTTTTTGCTCTCTTTATTGTTTTTCACGGGTTTGGAGTTTAAATTCTGCCTTGACAAAGGAATTTTCTTTTGAAAAAGAACAGTACGCGATAAAGATAAGTTACATGAACAAAGACAAATCCCTGAAAAATCATATAGGATAAACGAAACACAATAGCGTAACAGCGTAAATTATACACTAAAAGTAACAAATATTGGGTATAAGCCTGTATTAAAGTGTGCGCGGCCTATCTTGAGTTTGCCGCAGAACGAACACAGATAATCGATTGTACGTTATTGGCAGCAGAGTGCCTTGTTGATATCCAAGATGGTTATAAAAAAACAATGGCGGCCGTCGATTAAAGCCGCCCCCTCCAGGAAGACCTAGTCGCTCGTAAAATACTTCCAGGACTCAAGATACGCCGCGCATACAATAAGGACTTGCATTTCACTGAGATAATGTAACCAGATTCCAAGCAATGAACTGTTAATCACAATTCTGACGCCCTGTTGTCTTTACCAACTCTTAATAAAGATTCTCCAAACTCGTCATGAAGACGATAGTCATACCCAGGACTCCGTTAATCAGGGGAAAATGTTGCTGCCGTTAGTGGCACGAAAATTAACACAAATGAAAGACAAAGGAATAGTTAATTAGTATATACTCAAATCGCTGTAAAAAAAAAGGCATATCAAATCTTACATTTTAGCATACGATTTTCACTGTTTTGCTAGTGTGCTTCCTTAGTTCTGCATAATTTTCATCGATTTGTGTATATTAATGTAACAATTTAATTAACTTTTAATTTGTATTCATTCCTTTTCCGATAATGGCAGAAACATTCTGCTAATGAAGGCATGGCTGCTACTATTAGCCTGCGTAAGGAATTTGGCCAGTCTGTATTAACCTTGGAGAGATATACCTCGGATGATGTGGATGTCAGAGTTTGTTGGTTTGAATCCAGGTCATGTCTACTTTATTAAGTAATAAAGATGCAAATCTATTTACGTTGCCTTTTGGACTTAAATGTCAGACTGCCTGAGTGGGGAATCGAACCCACGACCTTTGAAACATCACACACCAAGTGAACAGACAGGAACACACTTGAAGCGTGAAACTGTTTACTTGATGTGTGATGCGCAGACAAGCATTCCACCAGTGCAGATTGGAAAGTGTATGAATGTATATGTATGCGTGTTAAATGCTTCACGGACGTTTCCTTTTGGCCATGTCAGTATGGCTGAGTGGTAGGACTCCGGCCTTTGGCTTCAAAGGTCGTGGGTTCGATTCCCCACTCGGGAAGTCTGACATTTAAGTCCAAAAGGCAACGTAAATAGGTTTGCATCCGTATTTATTTAACACTTATCGAGCCCAATTGGCTTTCTGTCCCGTTTATAACAAGTCCATAATAAAAACGTATATGTTTTTCGTGTAATTTAGTGTGTTTTTCGTGGGGGTGATGCTGTCTCTCCTTTGCTCATGGAGGTAAGAAACAAGAAACACGTAGCATGAGTTACGACAGGATTAATCATAAGTCAAGATTTACAAGCGATCAAAGTTAGCAGTATAAAATGCTCTGCAGCACGTAAAAATATGCATGCTAAGGGCTGCTTAAGGGCCAGTGTCACTCTTTATTGCATTCCCGGGTGTGCTGCACTGTAGTTTATGCTTCTACTTTGATCGTTTGTAAATCCTGTGATTCTGTCTGTGGGATAGTCATGGAGGATGAGATACAGGGAGAGCCCACTGTCCGATGAGTGAAGTCAGTGGCGTAAATAGTAGGAGGGCAAAGGGGCGATTCGCCCCCTCTGTGAGATTTTGAAGGCTTATTCGGCAAATTGGCCATGTCACTTTTGCGTAGCTGAAAAAACCTTGACTATCGTGAAGACGTATTTTAAACAGTAAGACAATTACTAACTCATATTTTGCTTAAAATTACCGACATTTCTAACAAAGCATCATGACTGTTTAAAAAATAAGTATTTAGTATGAAAGTGAAAGATTTACATTTCACATTTTTTTTTATGCATGTAATGTATTCAGCAAAACTGATTTTATAAATATGTTTCCAACGGCATGCAGTTTACAAGGGCAGAAAATGCCGGAAAATCCCCAAAATGCGTCAGCTTCCGCCCGCTGGGGGAGGTCACAGCGCTCCCCCAGAACCCCTAGCTGTTATTGGGTTCTTCCTCCACACCATTCGGCTAAATGGCTAGTGTTGTCCCCTCAGTACAAAACCCTAGTTACGCCACTAAGTGAAGCATCTATAAAGTACAAGTAAAATGGCTTTATGTACTTTTCAATGCGCTTTCTCTTCTGTGTGTATTTCTTACTGTGTTTTGGTGACGATGATGTAAAGGCGAAACGCATCGAATATTTTGTAAATCCGTTTTACTTTTACTTCTTGGGTACGTCACTCGTCGGATAGTGGACCCTCCCTGTAACTGTGATTCTGTTTCGGTTGTCATTCTGTTTAGTTTTTTTGCTTTGTAGTTGGTTTTATGGTTCTCGACAACTTTCTGATTCCACGATATTCAAAAGTTAACTTCGTGATGGCCCTGAAGGTCATTATAATTATATCACATGTTTAAATAACACCAGACGCCTGAAAACAGCCAAACTATCTTAGCTGTAAAAGAAATAAGTTTTTAGTTGTCGACAATTTTTTTTTAGAGGACGGGCAATAGGGTGGATTAAAAAAAATGCTTTTTTTTAAATTTCAAATCGTAATAGTGTGGAAAAGTTGGTCTTTGACCTCCTAATCACTATCCCTAAAGGAAAATTTTCTAAAATAATTTTTTGTGGTGCCTACCGGTGCCTAAAGTTAAACATTATAAGTCAATGAGAAAAATCGCTAATTCTGAAAAAAAAATTTTTGACTTTTAAAATACAGCTTTTTACATTATTTACTTTGGTACTCTCAGAGACCATAAAAGAAGCCAGAAATAAATTTTTAAAAGATTATGAACTTCGTTTTAATTCAAAGCGTAAAATCAATAAAAATGCCTTTTTTTCCCCCCTTGTTTTCCCAATAATTCCGCATTGTTTTCTTTGATTTTTTTTGATTTTTGCCTCAATTTGGTGGTCTCTGAGAGTACAAAATGAGATAATGTAAAAAGCAATGTTTTAAACTAGTCAAAAATCACTTTTGCAGAATTGGCGATTTTCTCATTGACTTATAATGTTAAACTTTAGGCCCAGGTGGGCACCTCAAAAAATTATTTTAGAAATTTTTCCTTTAGGGATAGTGATTAGGAGATCGATGACCAACTTTACCACACTATTGCGATTTGAAATTAAAAAAAATTTTTTTTTTGATCCACCCTAACGGGCAATAATGACGTCGTTTAATCTTGGCTGGGGGCACACTAGTGTGGGTGTTTCTAATGATCTAACATACATTACACAGCTAGTGCGCTCTGAGTTGAAGCTTCAATCCAAGGCAGGCTGCTCTCACTACCGCTTTACGTTTGCACTGACTTTTTTTTACTCCAAGAGTGCGTGATACAAAGTAGTGAAGGGCTTAAACTGGTTTTATGTAAATCGGCATCGGACCACATCACGTGATTTTCTTCCATTTAACTTGTGTCCAATAAAAATTCAAAACCAGCTTCAATTCGATATAAATTTAACTCTAACTCTTGATTATTACTCACTGGCTGAGCGAGCAAAATGGACGATATCGAATACTTCTCTGAATTTGAATTGTGTGTCTGGTTACCTGTGTATGTGTGTGTGTGTGTGTGTGTTTGTCTGTTTTAGACACGATAACCTTCTCAGTTTTGTTCTGAATTGATTGAAAGTTCATAACGTGTTTCAAGTTTGGTGCATAGGTAAGTTTAGAGATGAAATTCCTGCCTCAAACATTTATAGAGATATATTCGAGTTTTTTTATTTGGTGCCCAAGTCGATTTTTGTAGGGGTGTTAATGGAGCCCGATTTATAAGTTACTGGCCACGAGCACTACTTGGATAGCGTAAAGCCATTTGCCATAGTATGCCATAGTGAAAGTTCTTTTACTGAGAAGAATTCATAAAATAATAAAAAATGGTAAAAAAAAATATTATTGCTGGCAATTTCACAAGTTTCAATAAAAAAACCCGGCCGCATCTTTTATCATTTTTTAGCAAACGTCGCGCATCGTTTACAGCTGTCCAGTTAAGTTCGTAAAAATCAGTGTTGGATTTGTCTGCCGAATACTTGGCAGAATTCGTTTAGGTGAAATGGTTGCTGAATTATACAGCGCAGTAGTAAAGACGTTAATTATAGCGTCTCTCGCTTCGGTAATTTTGAATTTAAGAATTCTTATGCCTTTATAGTCACAGGAAAACTTATTGGTGAAATAAGAATGTAAACTTGTACGCATCAGTCTAAAATGCTCGATGTTTTGTACGGTAAATAAGGTGGCTATTTTGAATGCTTTGTCAGTCTTATTGGTCATGAAACAGTTGATAAAAAATTAAATTAGCGAATGTGTTATATTTTCTGTCAATCTGAAATGCCTTCCGTTTTGTTAATTTAGCACCATTTTTTTGTCAAATTTAGACCTATAGATGAGCAGTTGAAATAAATTAAAATGAAATAAGGGTGACAGTCGTCTTGAAAGAAAATGGCTGCCATTTTTACTGTTACGGCGCTTATTTGAAATAAATATATGCTTATCCACTGTCATGGCCACTAAACTAACTGGCCCGCTCTACAACGATATTAGGGGGGTAGACAAAATGGCCGCCACGTCTGGTTCTTTTCGTCGAGGTCTGTTCTTCGAGGTAGCAACTTTGTACGGTGCGACGCGACATCTATTGGTGGCTAGTGGCTGTTTTCGAAATAATAATTTAAATTTTTACGTAGATTTGGGTGGCAAATTTTTTATTATTTATAAGAGCATTTTTAAATGGTGTTTAAAAATATCACTCAGCCACAGTTAAGCTATTTCACTGCGTTTGCAAAAAAAAGCAACACGTTCGTTGGCAGTTTGTACGGAGGGTGTCGCCCTCGGTTGACAAAATGCGGCTACTCAATCGCATCAGCGACACTTTCGGCGGCCATATTGCCAACCCAGTCTCGTAATGCTATTTTTCATTCAAGATCCGGCCAGTACTGTAGATAGCCCTGCCACTGTATTAATACCGTTCGCATGCGAGGATCCATAATCTCACAAAGCAGCAACAGCTGCAGTTTCTCAGAACGGCACCTGTAGCCCCATTTGTTGTCTGTTATAATGACCATGGCATATTTCTTCAAAGCCACCTGAGGAATAGCCCGCTAACAGCATCTTTTGTGCTCCGCATAAAGGTGTGTGCTGCTAGGCTGCCGATGCCCAACGAAAATGTTAACGTTCCCCTTCCCCCGGATATACCATAATCCACCATAATCCAAGCACGTTCTATCCTTAGACGGGTCACCAGTTAGTTTATGGTAAATAAGAACATAGTTGAAACAGGTTTTAGAACGACAAATGACTGTTGCAGGGCCGCCATTAACTTACAATGGCCACCGCTTTGGAACAAACGATTAACGGAAAGGAAGGGTTAGCTACGGACTATGCTAAAGGCACAGTATTTGTTAAATACTTCTATAGTTGTGATTTGCTGTAAGGTGTTCCATGACCTGCACTGTACGCATCGCGTTTTGCCTTAACGTATTCCTCAAAATTTGCTTTTAACTACCTTTTCATTCTTGCCACAGTGCTTAGTCAAAACGTCAGTTCAAAATGTCATGA